>VWZU01001023.1:925461-965933 GCA_013397095.1 Sterrhoptilus dennistouni
TGAATTCTCCATGCCAAGGGAGGCCCTGCCCTCCCTAGCGGACACCTGTCTTTTCCAAACCAAGACAGACCTTTCTCACCAAGCCTGCAGCTTTCCCAGCACCAGCCTGAGACACGGAAATAGCTGATGTAAACAAAGGGCAGCACACGGAGGAGTAACACAGACTAGGAGAGTCTCCAGACATGGGCCTGGCCTGGTGGTGTTTTCTGTGCTCTCATTCCCCCATAAAACCATCCAGCTCTGTGGAAGGGATATTTGCATAGTCATTTCTCTCCTAAATTGGTTGCAATTTTTTTGATTATTGCACCTTTCAAGATTATCAAACAGGCCTTTCTAACTTTGCCTGTACTTCACAAGCAAAATTGGAGTTGGTTTGGATTAGAAATATGAAAGAGATGGCTCACCTGATAAATCATGTGTTTCCTTAATTTCAGTATGATAGCATTTCCTACTCCAGCCTGTTGACTTTTTGCTTAACTAATCCATGGAGATTTTACTGTTTCTGATACCAATCACATATGTTAGGTAACACACCAAATTTTAGCTCTGTCTGGAATCACTCTTCAAGTAGTGAGCAAAAATAACAAAAAATGACTCCACATGAAGTGTAGTATGTTTACATAATTTCACTATACAGACAATTCTTGTATAGCTATATCTGCTACAGTGATATAGATGCATCATTTTGCAGTAACGTACTGCATAAATGTGGGTTTGTATCCATTCTTCAATCCAAAAAGTAAATGAATTCATTAAAAATAACTGTGCCTTTTTCTTTAAACCTCCAATTACACTTCACAAATTCTCACTGAAATTTCTTTGTTCCCTCATTTCCCAGACATTTTTTTTTTCTTCCTATTAACATTTTTTTCCTTTTAATGAAGCAAAACTATTGCCCCTGACACAAAAGATATGGCTTGTTTTGGCTGGCTGCAGATTCTGCCCACCTTTTTAGAGGAAAAAGGCTTCATACTGACTATAAAGCTGCTCTCCTTCCCAGTGGTCCCTGTGGTAGAAATGTACCTATAGTGCTTTTGACCTCTGATTTTAGCTTCTTGGTACAAAAAGAAGGCCAGGACAGGGGCTTGACACCTCTTGTAGATTGGAGTAGATTCCAGACATGTTTTTTGGGATGGAGAGATGTGGAATAAAAAAGGAACTGTTCCATTGTGCTGCTACTCTGCTACCCTGGGCAGGTGTACTGGAGAGCCTGGACACTGGCAGTGCCATCACTTCTGGGTGGTATTAAAGTCATCCATTGGAGCAGGGAGCCAAGAATGGTACACTTGCTTTCAGTGGTCCATTCTTAGAGTTAAGAATAATTGGGATGCATGTGTGTAATGCACACATATATCCACTGTATCTCAGCAGCTCATTTCCTGGTGTATTTATTGCACATAGATAATAAAGGCATAAGCTGTACTTGCTATGCTAGTTAACTCTAGCTGTTAGCTGTAGTTTGTTGCAAAACTGGCTTTGCTAATTCACTTCCATATGAATCTTCTCTGTTGCAAGTTTCAGGCTTTTTTTTTTTTTTTTTTTTTTTTTTTTTTTTTTTTTTTTTTTTTTTTTTTTTTTTTTTTTTGCCTTTGTATTACCAAATTGTAGTTGGCAGCTTTATTACATCAAATAACCGAACTTCTTACCATTTGTCAGGTATTTGTTCAGTTACTGTCTCTGCACAATCATCTCTGAAGATGCTATTTTAGCAGTAGGTGCCCTTTGTCAAATAAAAATACAATGATGTGAAGTGGTGTAATTTAAAGATGATGTATTTTTTGCCAGACCTGCGATCAGTCATTCAGTTGCTTCCTCTTGCTTTTCATGAAGGTTTTAGGATAGCAAAAGCAGGGAACCTCTCTGTTTATGTGTCTCACAGTGCTAGTGAAACAGACTTTTAAACATCTAGTACTTGCTAAATCTCTAATGTGTAAATTCAACTGATTTAAGGGTAGGTATGGATTTACAGGGTAAATAGTTTAAAAAATAAGACAGAGAGGAAATACTTTATGTTCTCTTCTATTTATCTTTGCTTACATGGGTTTAACTTCAGAACAGAGGTTCTGAATACTCCCTATAATTTAAAGTGTGTTTTACAAAATTCATATTTAAAATACTGTCATTTTAATTTACTGTTCTATTTATGATAAGGAAGCAAATCTATCCTAATTGCCTAGCAGCATGACAGACAGTCATTCTGAATCTGGACATCCTTTGAATTCTCACAATGCATCTGCTATAATTACTCTTCTCAGGGAATTCTAAACAGGTATTGATTTTTTTTTAAAAAAAAGGTGTATGCAACCAATCAAAGAAATCGAACATTTATTGAGATTTTGACTTTAGTTCCTCTGAAATATTCACACCTTATGTTACATTTTCATCAGTCTCTTTGGAGACAATTAAGATGCTGTTTTAGACAGTTTGATGGACTGCTGCAAGGTGATGGCATGTGTTTTCTGGCTGGATCTGTTGGAGCTGCCTGCCCCACTGGCAGCTCCTGGGCTCCAGTAGTGTTGCAGGGCTTGGTACCTTCCCTGGCTCAGGGGAGGAGGTGCCCTGGTGCTGGGCAGCAGTCTGCTCCCAGCTGGTCCCTTAAAACTAGCCCTGCTTTGTGAGAATTAATAAAATAGCTCTGAGGGAAAGATGAGTGACTTATTATGGACTGCACTAGATTTTCTATCTTAAGGGTGGAGGTAGGAGTCTGGCTGTGAGAAACCCTCTTACTAGGACTTAATCTTTAACTTTTGCTTTTAGTCACAACTGACATTGAAAGCCAAGAGGTTGAAGGGGGAAAAGCCTTGAAAAGGACGCTGCCTCCCTCAGGCCCATGGAATTGTGCACATCTCATCTGACCCGCATCTGGGGAGATGACGGCAGCTTCCTGCTGCCTCTGGACTCTGACAAATGAGTTCTGGCAGCTTGTAGTGCAACAGCTTAAGGTGTTACCATCCCCAGATGCTTCTGATCTCTCTGCTGGCACTTACTACCTGGGAGAGAGCTTCCCTTTGATAAAAATTATTTGTTCACTATGATGCTTTGCTATAAAATGCAGAAGTCAGTATGTAGACATATGCCCTGTTTTCCTCTGGCATTGATAGGTGGTCAGACAGCTGTGGATGAGTTTGTCTCAGGCTCTTTCTATTAAATATATCTAAGCTCATTTGTTAAACATAGGCAGCTATGTCTTCTAGGAATTTTTTTACATATATATATATATATATACACACACACACTAGGAATTTACCTCATGCTGTGTTAGAGGTGGGTATTTACCTGACAACATGCATTTACACAAAATTATATATCTAATTTTCTGGCCTTTAGCCATTTTGTATCATTAGGCCCAAGTCCAAACCTCGTATTTGCAGAAAAATTAATATAAGTTAGGAAATGTACCTGCCTTTGCTAGAATACCGACTTTTTCCAAGAACAGAAATATAAGGAGAATATCTGTATCCCTCAGAGATGGCAAAGCCATTCTAGTTCACAGCAAACATGGCAGAAGGCTGCTAATCCAAACAGGAAAAAAAGAAGTGAAAAATTTGCATGATTTCAGTAGTTTCATTTGCTCTGAAAATTTTGCTGTCATCCCATGTCCTTGATGTTCAGGCATACATGTTCTCAACTTCACTGCTCCTGGTTGGCTGCACTGTTGCACTGTTCCTTTTATTAATAATGATAAATAAACAGAGATTTTGAAAACTGTTAACAAAAGGCTAAAATGGTTCAGGTGGTCTACTACTGCTTTATGGACAACTTCCTTCATCATTTTGCCCTGATAGGAAAGTGCAACTTTTCTCTGCTATGTTCAGTTCTTGATCCCTTGCTACACTTCGTGCCCACAGCCGGGCCATGTCATCAGACCATCTGCTGTCATAAAATACAATTAGTTTGGGATCTTTTTAAACTTAATTTTTCAATACAAAAGATACTCTTGCTAATGATTTTTTTCCGTAATACACATTCTCTTCTGCATATGTAAGTGCAGCTTTGTAGAAGAGAGAAGCTGTTGTGCAGAGTTGGCAAGAATGTACCTGAACATTTCAAAGCCTAATCTGAAGAAAGGCATTTTTAAGTTAGAGCATTGTATTTAACTTCTTAGTGGTTTTCCTCCAACACAGACAGGACAAAAGGATAAACTGAAGTGATTAATGTTTCATCTGCAGCCGGTTTTGTTTTTCTGTCAGATAATTGCCAAGAAAGTTCCTGTTGATCACCTTTGCAGCAATGGCACATTAAGGTCTACTGAATTAGCCAATTAAGCAATTTATATTTATGTAAAGAATGCAACTGGATATATAGAATATAATCAACTGATGTTGTGTACTGCTTGTCTCCTTATTTTCTTAATAATTAGGAAACATTAATGCTTTCAGTGCAGAGTGAATAAATAAATGAATAAGGTAAATAGTGAAGCCATTATGCAATTACTCATACTTTGGCTGTATTCTCAGCTTTTTGCAAAACTATTCACCCACTGGCTGTTGTCTACACCAAAATATTAACCCTATATAGTCTTCTTTTTGTGTCAGCCTCCAGGTTTAAAACTTTCTTTCCTGTTTTTCATATTCCTCAGATGGAGAAATATATCTATTTTACTGTGTATTTTGAGAAGTTTTCAATATTTCAATTTGTCTTGGATATAGCTCACATGAAAAAAAAGCTCATGAAAGTGCTACTCATTTTTAAGAGATCCACATCAGAGATCAGGACCCAAGAAAAGTGAAATTATTTGTTTATATTAATATATGCGGTTTTAGAGCCATTTGAAGTGGGTTTCATGATCAGAACTGTGGTCAGAATTGAAGAAGCCTGTTACCCTCTGTCTTCTGGAATCAAATTAATTCAAGGAGGCAGGCCTGTGAAATTAGCAGCTGACTCATTTAAGGAGGGTTTCACAAGATACCTGTTTAAGCTAGAGAAGTCCTTTCTCACAGTTGCTGTGGATGCTGAAACTTCATATGGAATTGAGGAGAGACTTGAAAAGTGCTCAGATGATAAATTCTTGCTACATCCATGATGCATGTAGAAACCATGCTTGCCTTAGCTGCAGAAGGTGCCTTGGTTGCAGGATGGAAAGCACTGGAAAATGGACTTTATGTAGTGATCCTGCTGTGATCACTTCTGTGCATGTCCCTTTAGACCACTGTCAGAAACAATATTTTAACCTAGGCTGGCTCAGGTGTGCTCATAGGCAGAAATGAGAGTACATTCAATATTGCTCTGCTCACATTAACACCAGTGGAAGTTCTGTGGACTAATTGGTAAAATAGAGTACTACTGACCATAGTAGTATTCTACAACTTGAGACCCATGTTCGATTTTTGAATGTCATTGGTCGATTGCTTTTTCCTGAAATATTAAGTTTGGTGAATGAAATCAAACCTATATTTCTGGGATTTTTCTGATTAATGTTTCAGGGACAAACTTTTATGAATTTATCCTATGAGGTTTCTGATAGGGCAAAGCTTTTTTTGTGTTGCCTTGCACAGCAGCAAGTAATCAGTCCTTCAGCATGAAACAAATTGTTCATTTTGGCCATGTAGTTAAAATAGAAGTTGTAGAAAGTATTAACTTAATTGAGGCCTAAGCCTTCACTTTTCTTGGCTTGAGTGGGAGTAGGGCAAAATCCTGACAGTGTTCACAAAGTATCCTATTTTAATCCCAGTGTACAACAAATGCTAGAATTGACCAGGAGACATTTTGTGCATATGAATGAAGAGGCATGTCTAGGCTGTCTCATACAGCACTTCATGTTTGAGGTTTCCTTCTCTCCACCATATTTTTGGAGACAAGCAAGCTCCTTCTTAACCCCCTGCAAACAGGCAGGGAAGCCAAGGCAGGTTTGTGTCATCCTACTGGGATGACCCAGAGCTGTGCAGAGCTCTTCATGGCTGCCTATGTGAATGGGGGCTTCTGTGCTTACCAATACTTCCAGAAGTTTGTAGAAAGAGTGATATCTTTTTTGATTTGCTTTTCATTCTTTTTGGAGATGCAAGCTCAGTTTAACTGCCAAAAAAACCCCAACCAAACAAACAAACAAAAAAACCTGTAAGTTAGTATATGGAAAAAAAGTGGCAAAAGAGAGAGTAATAAAAACACAGAAAGAGTCTCATACCTTAAGGTTACTTGGACCGTCAAATTTCTTTTCTATTATAATTTATTGCCATAAAAATTGGAAAGTTTTAATGTAACGTCTTGGATTAGATACACAGAGCATAGTCCACAAAATCTCAAAGAGCCTCGTGGCAATGCTAATGTCAGGTTGATAGCAGTAATAAAATTTAACATCAAGCACACTCACGAGGATTAGTTTAAAATCTGCTGTCATGGAATATCAGAGTACAATGAGGTACTTGATAGCCTGCATGAACTGCTGGTGGGGTATGCAAACATTTTCCCTTAACCACAAAAGATAACCATTGAGGAAGTTCAGTTCCACCACCACAGCACCAGCAACCACTACTGCAGTGTGTTCTAGGAAGACTAACTTTGTTTTGGTGATAAATCATACTGTGTTATTCCACAGTTCACAAAGCATATCCCATGATTTTATATGAATTCATTGTTTGGCTTTACTTTTGTGCTATCTTGCCTGGTTTCCAGCATCTATTTTAGCTTGTTCTATTTTTAACTAAGCACAGGATTTGGCTAGGTTTACAGAATCTGTTGCAAAAATGAAAAGTAGATGATTTTGCAGTTTTTGGAAGTTAAATTCTTCTTTTGCTGTGTTGCTTTTCTTTTTTTCCTTTTTTTTTTTCCTTCCTTTTCCTCCCTACCCCCCACCTCCTCAAAATAAAAGCTTTACTGAAATTAGAGTAGTAAAGAGTAATCAGAAGAGACAACATTTTTTGAGAGTTTGGAATTTTCATCTTTCGTCCTGTTTTCTGCTTCCCAGTTATATTACATTACATAAACACCAGAACAACACCTTCTGCAAATACAGTAGGTTTATATCTCCTCTGCTCTGTAAGGCAACATTTCTTTTTCATGTTAGGTATCTTTCCACTTTACATTTACTCCAGGTGGAGTATCATATTTAGCAAACACCAAGAATATGTACTTCCAAAACCAGAAAAAGCCATTATTTTCTCTTCCCACATTTATTCAGTATTCTGTTTGTGGCTACCTTAATTACTCCATTTTCTCTTTACTGGCATTTATAACTAGCAGATACTTATTCCAAGGTATGTGTCACCTTGCTTGCAAGGAAGAACCTTTTCCAAGGAAATTTCCTATTTTTGTCTCTTTTTTTCTCATCAGTTTACTCCCTGTGGTGCTCTTTAATTTGCATGGTAGCATATTTCCTACTTCCATGCCAAAATCTCCTTTTTGAACTGGATCTTGCTCTCAACAAATGTATTCCTGAGGATTTAATATAGTCCCTATTGAAGTAGGAACTTTTATAAAGGAGAGTGGTTGCTTGTCTGATAGTTGAGGGTTGTAGGTGCTCCACTAGAGAGTTCTGCTGGCAGGTGGCTCATCAGGTGGGCAAAGTGAAGAGTCAAAAAATCAAAGAATATGCACAGGGCTGTGGTGGGTTTTTGTTGCTGTTATGGCTACTGTACTTTGTTGGAGAATTAATGCCTATCATTAGTCTTAAGCAAAGAAACAGTTTTATATAAAACATTAATATAATGGCAGGGTAGCTAGCCAACATGATTATGTTCTGTTGCCAATCAGTAAAAGACAGAATCAAAAAGGTCAGTTTGATTCTAACAGACATAAAATTGTTTGGTGACACTTTAAACTACTGACACAGGGAAACTGTAGTGAATAATGCATAGAAAATACTTACACAATCTCTAATTCCTTGCAACTTCTGTGCAATTAATATGTTCCCAATGCAAAGGGAATATTGCATTAAATACAGATGAGTTTTCTTCAGCTCATTGATATGAGAAAAGCTTTAGAGGTCCTGCTATTATTTCCCATTTTTCATATATGAGAAGAGAGATTAAGTACCACTTTAAAAGGCACACATACCTGAAAAAGGCTATAATTACATATAATTTCATAAGAAAATATTTTTACAAATCCTGCATTTCATATTTTTTGTTCATGCTAATTAGTTCAATGGAGAAATATTAAATACTAATTTTGCCATGTCTGCCAAGATATCTGAAGGGTTATTTTAAAAGATATTATTAGTGGGACTGGATACAATGTGTGTGGTTCCTTAATCCTAATTAATTCACTCAGGAGACAGTCCTAATAAGCAGATGTGAAACAAGAATTTTAGACAAAAGCATTCTGTTTGGTTGTGAAGTTCATCTGCTTTCTATTGCAAGTTCACTTGGGAGATAATTTCAATCAAACTGTTTTGTGTACCTATCAAAAAGTGTTGTATTGGTATGCCTTGAACCGTAAGTGAAGGTTTATCATGAAAAATTGCACATACATTTCATAAATATTTTCAAGATTAAAGCTGATTTTGTGAGGCCTGCTGGTATGACCACAGTTCATTTACTTTGATTTCACTTATATATTTTTGCTTTGTACCCAACTATTTCACCATTATGTCAGCTAGTTAATATTGATCTTTCACTGCAACAGTACCTAAAAGCTTTTGTGAAAATTAAATGAGGTTTTTTATACAGCTGCCAATTTCATTTAGACTTTTTTTAAGCATCTGAGAGAGTGAAGGAGACAACTTTTATTTCACTAAAAATATTAATTTGGTTTTGTTAAAGTTTAACAGTTCAACAATAGAGAAACCTGGAGACTATTGCATTAAATATCAATAGGTGGGGGGTTTTTTAATCGGGGAACCTGGGGGGGGTTGTTTTGTTTTCAAGAAATACCACATCCTTTTAGACTCCTAAATCGTTCTTATGGAGACTGTTATTTTGTTCACTGCTGAGGTATAATCTCACTGTATCTGTTCTCATTGGCTTTATGTTGGCTCTATTATGTTATGTGATTTCAATAATGATTTCTTCTGTACATCTGATTTAACTTTAAAGAAAAATGTAGGTGTACAAACCAAAAATAACTGTCTGAAAACAGGCGTATTAAATAACAATGATGTTTACTATCTATTTACTGAAAAATATTTACAGCAATTTTCAAGGCCTTATAAAAGGTGAGAGAAAGCTCAGTCATACTTGCTGCAGTTGTTATGCCCCCAGATTGTAATGCTGTAAAATCTGTGATTCATGCTGCAGATAGCTTCCAGTTTCTGCTACCTAAGACAAAGCAGGAAAGTATCCATGTTGTTTATTGTAGCAGTGTTAAATCAGCTATATGGCTCCAACTCTTAATCTGAAACAAGGTCATTCATGAGTTGTCTCTTAGAGCATTGCAACTGTCACGTGCTCACTGTATTTGCCCAAAAATGCTGTTAACTCTCCTGCCCCTGACAGAAATAACAAAAGCATGGGAACAGAAGTGATTAATCCACATAGTGTTCTTTTGCCATGGGATTCAAGTTTCTTGATTAAAATTTTTGCCCTCGTTTTTTAATGTTTTAATTGAAAACAAACCCAGATTTCTGAGTCAAGCAAAATGTGCCCTGATGAAGAAGACAGAATCTTGCAGTGATGATTTCAGAGCTGCCAGCTCTAGAGTCCATCCTGGCTTGTGTTCCACTATGATAGTTGTTTGCCGGCAGGCAGCATCAAATTCCTTAAAGTACCTCCTGGCTGCTTCCATACTGCAGTTTAAGTAGTTTTGGAATACCAGCAGGTTTTCTCATGGAGTGGTGTTTTTCCAGTTCTGAATACCTTTTTGAGGTATATTTGTAAGTAAAAGTATTATTATGTATAACTTCTTTATAATGTTAGGAAAGACATAGCCTGAGGAGCAATTATCTGCCATGTTTTAAAACTAATGGGACATTTTTAATCTGATTTGATTTGCAAGTTTGTTCCAGATTCCCTCCACTGTAAATGTGTTCATTTGCCGTTGCATATTTTGTGCTGCATTTGCTGGACCAAACACATGTTTTGTTCTGGTAGATTCCTTTGAAGCCAGTGCCAGGTCCACTGAGAGCTTTAGAAGGAATTACACTTGGCATAGGACTTGACCAATGAAACCCAGTAGCATCTAATGGCAGATACAGTGTTCAGGATAAGTATATAGAAAGCTGGTCTGGAAGAGTAGATTCAATATTTGTGACTCTGAAGATCATCTACTTCCAACTTTATTGCTCTAAGAAGGATCAGCTAGAGTAGGTTGGATCCAGTTAGTTGAATATCTCCAAAGACAGAGACTCTACAATGCCTCTGTGCTAGCTGTTGCAGTGCTAGATAGACCACCCTCATGGTAATAGAAAAGTTCAGGTGGGAAGCTGAGGCTGACCTGCTTGTGGTTCCCTGGATTCTCCTTCTTGGGCTTCTTGAAACTTGGAGATCGGAGTTCACCTTGCTTTCTTCCAGTCATCAGGCACCTCTTACAGTTGCTGTGACATTTTAAAGACAATTTTGAGAGTGGACTTGCAAGGACATCAGCCAGCTCCCTCAGCACTCTGGCTTGCATCCTGTTTGATCCCATACACCTGTGTGTCCACTGAGAAAGTCTTTGTTGCTCCACACTTTTCCCATGGTAGCAGGAGCTTGAGATTCCTGAAGGCAGATATTATGTGCCTTCCTGAGACAAAAGAAGACGTTAAGTACCTCAGCCCTTCCCGTATCCTTTGTGACCAGGGACTGTATCCATTCAGCAGCAGGTGCACATTTTCCTTTGTCTTCCCTTTGCTGCTCATGTAGAATCCCTGCTCACCTTCCACATACCTGCACTCAACTCTGGGTTGCTTTGGATTTTCTCACTCCCTTCTTGCAAGCCCCATATTTCTCCTGGGTCATCTCAACTCTGCTTCCACTTCCTGCATATTTCCTTTTTGTTTTGACAAAACTCCTTCAGTTTTGTCAGGAGTTGCATGTTTATCCATGCAGGCCTCCTGCTGCCTCTGCTTTTGTAAATTGAAATGGTCCAGGCTGGAGGTAACAAATGAAAAGATCATTGAAACCACCTCCTCATGCAAAGGTGTAAGTCTGAGTGGGAATTGTAATGAAAAAGTAAGTCAAGATTGAAAGAAGAAGGAATTTCGAGATACTGCTGCTGGCAGTACTGTAGAATATGTTATGAAAAATGTTTTAAAATATTTCAAAATAATAGACTACAGATACAATAATAGTCTATTGTGAACATAATCCTCTAGAATGTTGTAGAGTATCATATGCAAGATTTAAAAGTGGTTTTAAAACTTGCTATCAGTTACAATGTGAGTTTCAAATTCTCAAGTGAAAATAGCTTGTCTTTTTTTTCAGTTGAAAATGCTTCATAATAAAAGCAGCTAGTGTTGATATGGGTGAACGAGTAAGATTTAATGAACTCATACTCACATAAGCACGGGCTATCACCTGATCAATTACAGCATCCCTGCCTATCATGCAAAAGAAATGGAAAGATTCAAATGATCAATGATGATTGCCAGCAGTGATTGAAATGGCAGATCTGAATTTAAAAAAAAATAGGACAGATTAGCCAGGAAATGAGCACAGAACAGCCAATTTTTTTTTTTTCTATTATGTTGAGATCTGTTCTACTAGATATGTATGGCAATCCTCAGTGGATGCTGTAGAGTTCACATTCACAGTGTCAGGTAAATGTGAGCATGGACCAGCACCCTAGACAGTGGCAATTCGGAATTTTACAAGTGAATGATGGAGGGAAGTAATACTGGCCAGTTAAAGATAAGAACTGATAAGATTAGTAGTGGTCAAGTGGAAATAGGGCATGAAGCAAAGACAAATCGTTTGTATTTAAGTAAGATGGAGGAGCTAATGTTAATGGGGGGAACTTATAAAAGGAGGTTATATGCTAAGTCAAAGAGCTTAGGAAACTGATCCTTGTAGATGCACTCTAAGCAGTTTTGAATGCGGTGAACTTTATTTGCTAAAGAAATGAGAAGGAGAAAGGTCAGAGAAACTGAAGATGCAATGAAGAAATTTGATATGATCCTAAATAGGAATATACTTCATGAACAGTGGGAAAATGTAATTCACGGGCCAGTGACAAAGAATGCGTTTAGATATGATTCAAATACAAAGAACTAGGATATCAGAATAAAAATACATTGCTTTAACTAATTAGTTGCAGAAAGATAAGGTGGAGATAGTGCTTGGAGAGCAGAAGGAAGGAGACAGGGCTGATTGCTAGATACTAGCTGGCAGGTGTTTAAGGAGATGGAGTTATATTTTAATCTGATCTAGAGAATCCAGCGTATCTAAAATAATGGCGGGTGTCTGTGTGGTCTTTCAGAAGTGGTAGTTGGGTTTGCTTGATGGTAGCTTTATCTGGCCAAAATTTGCAAAGAATGAAAGGAATTAATTGGAAAAAGAACTATAGAATGCGTCCTCCCTGTCTGAAGGGGGGCTTCTGTTCTTGTGTCCAGATGGAAGAGCTACATGCTTGAACGATTGATTAGAGAGGTAGGAAAACAGAAGATGTGACAGTATGTGTCACCTACAGTATTGGACACTGATCTCACTTTGTATCAGTTCAAAATACCAGAGTGGAAAAGGATATGAAAATATTAATATTTCAACAGCCAATCAATCATTTTTGACACTAGTGGAGGCTAGAGGTGATGAAAGCCAGAACACAAATCTGTACTGTAACAGGGACAGGAAAATTCCTTTCAAGTAAGGCTCATCATTTGTCAGTTTATGATTGTGGAAAAGAGTATTCTGAGACAAGTGGATGTATAAAGGTAAGTTTCTTTCTATACTATCTAATAAGAAATGGGTGACATTTATTTTTTAAGAGAAAAAAAAATTAGAAGAGGGAGAGGGAGATTGGGGCGGGCAGATGAAGGCAAGTGTGAAAAGGTAGATGCACAATTCACACCTGTCTGTCAGTATTCCCTGTTATCACAACAACCTTGCTTTTCATCATAAATTGGTCTGATACAGAAACTGGTGAAGCACCAGGAAGATGTAAGTGTGCACTTGACCATGTGTATAAAATAAATGAGAAGGCAGAAGAAGAAAGACATTGTATTTGGGGGTATATTTTACATAAAAAGAACAGGACTGTGAAGTATTTAATTTGTAATTGTCAGGGAAATCAACAGCTAAAAGAAATATGCAATTTTTTATTTTAAAATGGTTTTCTTTAGCTTCCTCCTCTTCCTTTCCCTGACTACAATAAAAAGTGATGCATAGGGAGAATATCACATATATCAGTGAAGCATATATTACAGTGATGCTCATGGTTTGCAGCCTGAGAGTTAACATGCCTCTCTTACTGCATGATTAAGAGACCACATTTATTTAGACATATTTTCCCTGCCATGTTTAGTCTTACTTTTTGCACAAAATATATAAGAAATGCAAGTTACACCAAGGATATAACCCATAGAGCTACCCTGTAAGGGCAGAAACCCAGAGGCTGGCAGAACTCAGGGTGCTGGAGGAGGCGTCTCCATTTTTATCCACAGCTCTCTGATGACCCAAGGTAGGATAATTTCTTATTTGGCTTGCCTAGGAAAGAGGAGCAGGCAGTGTGTTTTTGTTCCCAGATTCTGCACTGGCTTTCTGCTAAGCTGGCTGTGTGGCTGAAGTGAGGTAGAGCTCCTTGCAGGGAGGCAGCAGTGTATTTGAAATGTGACGTTTCTTCCTGAATATCTGAGCATAGCAATCAATTTTTAATAATGAAGTTTGCAATCTTTGGGCTTACTGTAGGTAAACTACTCAGAAGTTGTGACATGGGGTAGTGAGCTTAAAACTATGTCGGCAAACAAAATAGACAGTTTTCTGAGTAATCAGATTCTCAGATGATTGTGTCACTGACTCAAGCGCTCAGAAAATATATCATTGTTTAGGAGTCTGTTTTTCTAACAAAACAAGACATAGTTACTATTTTTGTGCTGATTCAAAACCTTGTCATCTGTTGTAATCAACAAAACCTTAAAACTGAAATGTCCCCCTGATTTTTTGCTTCGCCTCTATAAGGATTTGTTGCATCTAGGTCGTGCATGAGAGTTTGGCTGCTTATGTAGTAGAAAGCAGCTTTTTTCGCAGAAAGCAGCTGATGTATTTTACATTAAGAAAACAGGAAAAATCCATCAATATGGTCTTCTTCAGATAGATACACTCTTAGGATAGAAAGCACGAAAATGATGGCTCATTTATCTTATTTTTCTTCATTGTAACAAAGCATAAATTGCCAGCATACAGATCTCTTAGAACTGAGGACAATTTATATCCATTAATGAGTGGATAAGGATCTGGAAATTTTTAGAAAGAATTAAAATTATCTAAATTATCTGAAGTTTCTTTGGAGCATAAAGTGTTTTGGATGGGAGGGAGAGAGGAAGATGCTACTAGGTGACAGAGCTCTGTAAATGATAGAATTTCCAAAAGAGGAAGATGCTACTAGGTGACAGAGCTCTGTAAATGATAGAATTTCCAAAAGCAGGAGATTTAATGAGGAAAATCTTCAGGTTAATCTCTGCTACTCAGCATTACCATACCCTAAAAAAACCCTCTCCAGAATGTAACAGCTTTCTAGTACTTTCTCTAAATTACTCCATTTTCTTTGAAACACCAAGACTGTGCTCAGGACATTTTCTGTTAGTTGCAGGTTAAGCGTTTGATGTTGTCAAACAACTCAAAATTAAGTGTTTCAAGTTTTATGTAAAATCTGCTTCAGTGAATTAAAATGAAATTCTCTTGCTCTATTTAGAATCCAAGGCAAAAGAACATCAACTGCAGGATTTTCAGGTCCTTCTCTGTTTTTATTATTTCCTGGCAATAACTTGGACTGATGGTAGAGAAAAGCCACAGAAAGCAGAAGAGAAGGACAGTGAGTGAATGAGTGTGCTGCTTAAACTGAATCCTCTCCAGCTTTTATGATCAGGCCCTTGGTCACCTCCATTGTTACGTGGATCCCTTGGATTTATTTCCTTATGGAATCAGTGTGTGCAGGTTAAATTCAAGGTACATGGTGAGTTATTCTGCTAGCTTCTTCACAAAACAGTGAAGGATGTCCAACATCATCCTTCAGATAAAGATTGTCCCTTCACATTCTGTAAGTGTAATTATTGCACAGCCAAATACTTACTTTCTTCAGAATTTTGATGCTCTTCACTAAGTAAGATAAGGAAGCATTTTTTAAAAGTACTTTACAGATAATTAGGTGGGAAATTATCTTTTCATTTTGGGAGTATTAGATTTATGTAGTGATATTTCAAAGCAGGGCATCTCACAAAAGTCAGCTTCCTTGGTTGTCTGAATTTGAAAGGACTTTGTGCCACCAGCTGTGTCACCATTAGTATAATACAGAATTCAATATATTTTGTAATCAAATTAAAGAACAGCATAAGGAAGGCTGTGTAGAATTGTTGGTCTTCATTTAGATTACAAAAAAAAAAAAAAAAAAAAGAAAAAAGATAAACAGAAACATCCATCATCACAATCTCTTGGGGCTCTCTGAAGTTCATAGAAAGGGTTGATTTTTTTTGTCACTCAGTCCTTTGCAGCAGTTACACTAATAAACCTTGTGACACCTCTGCTGCTCATGGCCATTGTCTCTTTCTGAAGAAGCACCATTTTTTCCTAAAGTAGCAGCAGCAGTAGCTTGTAGAATCTCATCTTGTGCTGATGTTTTTCTTTGTGTTTTCTGTGGTGCATGTATTTGCAACTCTTCACTGACTGCAACATCCATTTTTAATTTAGAATTAATTGTTGGTTTTGGGTTCTGAGAATAAAATTTCAAGAGGTGACAGTCTGTGCTTCATTACTGCCACTCCATAGTTTAATAGCATTGGGTTTGTACCACAGCTGGCCTTTTTCAGTGAGCACTTTGTTCTTTTGACAATTCTTGCCATTTCCTTTTTTAGGGAGACCAGTGAATTGAAGCAACGATTTTGAACCCATATTTCATGGCTACTGGACTAAAACTCATGCACACTAAAACTCTAGCTAATTCCTTTCCCTAGTCTTGAGTGGTGGATTTAGACAGATAGTCAAATAAGGAACACAAACTGATCTGTCCCTGTATGTGTTGTTAATCATTGGCAAAAGCAAGGCCTTTAAAGATCATGAAAATATGAGTAAACTGATTTGAATTATCTCAGTTCTTCTAGAAGCACCTGATTAGAGAAAAAAAAAATCTAATTTTTGTTTGAGGTACATTTGTTTGTTTGTTTTCAAAATTAGTTGGTTTTCTTAAAGACTGTATAAATAAATATTTAGATTATATTTTTACAATACCATATGGTTCCTTATTAAATCATATCAACTTACATTAGTTTCAGCTTCTAAATAAGTGAATGTAATACTGCTGGTATAGAATACAACCTCAGCTGATTAAAATAGTCATGCTTTCTGCTAAATAGATGGTGCAAATGCTGTGTGAATGATAAATACTTTACCTGAGACCCTCTGGATTCTTGCCAGGAGCACAAGACTGTTATCAAGAGCTTTCTTCCAATTATTTGGAATAAAAATTAATCTAGGATTCAACCGTCTCTCTTAGCAGCGCCTAACTGTGATATCAGGAGAGGTGGTTTGGCCATTCACATTATTAGATTCTGTAAAATTGCTGCTGTGACAGTAAGCCTCTTTGTATGGTTCTTACTCTTTAGCAGCTGTTAAACTAGGCATATTCAGAGTTTCAAAGGTCGTCATTTTAATTTGTGGGTTTTTTTGAGAGCTCAGTTACTGATAACTTACTTGTGATTTAATGAGCAAATCCATCTTCCTTTTGGTTGATGGAATATGCATGTAAGGAACCTTTGTGGTCTGCCCGGTGTCCAGTGAATGTGCTGAGACAGTTTTTTCTGACAATGATTCAGGCTCAGGTTCTGTTTCCACAGTGTACCACAAAAACAAAAACAAAACAAAAAACAAAAGCAAAAACAAACAAACAAACAAAAAACCCCACCCATCTTTTTTTTTTCTTAATCTTGTTAGAATAGGCTGAATTTTAAAATGTTACATGTATTTTTATATTCTACTACTCATAGCTTACACTCAGGCCATTGTGAGGGAGGGGACACTGTTGGAGCAGTTACACCTGAGCCTTAAGTCTTTACCAAGAAGATGAAAAAAAGACCTCTGGGACTGTAGGGGTAAAGTAGGGATTGGTGGTAGAATGAGAAATTCTCTACATGTTATAAAAAACTGTTATATTTGTTCTAGTGACAAAAAACATGCCGTAAATTTAGTGCAGTATATTTAATTTGGTTACTGGTTTTGTGTGTTCACATATAATTAAGACTGCTAATGTCATTGTACCAGGAATAAACATTTTCTCTTATTTGTGGCAGAAGTTGCATGAAAGGGGTTTCAAATTGCTGTAAACAAATCTGAGCCTGACTGCTTGCTGTTGACAAGAACTATTCCCAGTCTACAGGACAACTTTAGGTCCAGTCAAGGCTCCCATTTTACAAATTTGAAATGCTTTCCCAAGTATGAATAAATCAGTTCTCACAGTATCTGGAAAAGTAAACAAATACTATCTCATTTAAGCTGTGGGAAAAGCAATTTAGGTAGATGAAATTATTTTTCACATAAAGAAAAGCTGTATCAGAGCCAGAAATGGAAGCCAGATTTCCTTATGGCACGGCATGTCCTGCTTTATTGAACTTCTCTTCTACGGTTGACATATGTCATCACATTCTATTGTCCATCAGGATTTCCACTTTGGATATTATGATTATCGAAATAAGTTGTTGTTATGCATTGTCTTTCTGAAGGTCACCCTTCAATCCACACACTGTGGTACTTGAGCTGAAGCAGTGAAACCACAAAGTACAGGAGTGAATTATCGACTATTAGATGAGCCACGGAAGTAGGACACAACGCAGTCTTTGCCAGTGCCTTATTTACTTTTCAGAACAGTTGTTTTCATAAACAGTTTGTGACACTTGTGTACACAGAATAAAAGAGTTCTTTTCAAAGAGTGAATGTATTAAAAATTCATTTATTCAGAATTCATATTTACCTAGTTTAATGTATTTGTACAGCGAGGAACCCTTTGTACCTTTTTAATTGTTATTTTCTCTAGATGTTTAAGTCAATTACCCCTGAGCAGTTACACTCTGGTAGCTTTTCTTAAGTTTAGAAAGGAAGAATTACGGAACTCAAAGCAAAGCAAGCAGCTTGATCCCTCAAAATTAAACTCCCTTTTTTTATGATGACAGAAGAATGTTCTGATGTCAAGGCTGCTCACTTTAAAAATAGCTGTTTAAAAATAAACTCTTAAATGATTTTTATTCTTAAAGCTTTTTTGGTTATTGTTTCTGAATAGATGAGCACTTATTTTTGGATTCTGATGCTTAACATTTAAAACATTTTTACAAGTTGCACTACTGCTCCATAAAACCCAAGAGCTGTAAAAGTAGAATTCTTTGATGATGGGGTGTTGAATTCTGTTAGACACTGTCTCATCTCCCATCATTAGAATTCAGAAAGAAGGGTGCTTTCAATGGAACGGGGTGTTAGATATTATAACATAGCTACAGTATTTCAAGCCAAATATATAAAAATAAATTTGATTTATAAAACTAATAACGGTTTCTCTTTATTCTTGGAGTCACAGTTTGCCACATGTCTATGATTGTTGCTTAATTTCCTTTGAAACAACAAAAGCAGTCAGACTATTTAATTGAGATTTATAATCATATAACATTGACTATGGAAGTTGTAGAATCAGGACTATCTACTAACAGTTCATTATCAGTGCACAGATTTCTTTTTTTCTTTTCTGATTTCAGAATAGGGTCAAGTCCAAATTGCGTACTTCTAAAAACTGAATAAATAATACTGTCATGCTGTGTGTAAACATAGTGTTATCTTTTGTTTTCAGACATAAATTGAGTTCTTGCCATCGCAAATTGCACCACCTGCAACTTGACTCCTTACTCATTCTGGGTTGGAACTGCTCCACTTAGAATTGGTCTCTGACTGATTTTGTTACAGAAATTACAGCTCTTTTATGGCATGATGCTGATGGGCTTCCCCAACTCTAAATTTTCCTGAGTGGTTTCCAAACCCACAAGGGCCACCAAGAGTAGTTACAGATGCCAGTGTTTCTAAATTATTCTCTGGTTCTCACATGAATTATACAACCAGGTGTGGCTGTGCAAATTTTAGTCCCAAAACTATTTGTTAGTTATGAAGAAAAAATAAGATGTTAATTGCAAATTATCTATTTTACAAATACATTGATTAGTGAGGAAAAGAAGGCATAAAACATTTGGAATGCAATTCCTAAAAAGGCACATTTCCTAAATACTAATCTGCAACCACCTACAATATTTGCACATAGAGAATCTGTTTCTCTGATGAAATCTGCATCTACTCAGTTATAACTTGTTCTTGCTTTTTATCATCAGTTTCCCTGTGGGTGTTTTTCAAACTAAACTAAACTACGTATTTCCTGAACAGTTTATATTTTCACCTTCAGAAATGCTTCTGAGTGCAGTGGCTGAATTATCTGCTTATCTTAACTTCTGATTTGTACAACTGCACTGCATTTCTAAAGCAAATTCTCACTCATATTTATATAATTATATAATTATATATTTATATATTTATGTCTCGGTGCATATTTTACAAATACCACTATACTGCAACAAAAACATTGATTACAAATGTAGTCCTGCCTATTATGGGTTCCAGTTTGCATGTTTATAGCCAACTAAGCCAGGGCTGTTTTTTCTGGGCTAACTCTAGTGGAAAACAGGGCTTGCTCTCTATGTATTGGCACGGTCTAAAGGGGAGATAAAATTTACAGGTGCAAACTGCCTGTTCTTCTTCCCCAACCTTACCACTTAATGGCTGCAACTTGTGAGGGTTGAAGAGGATGTGGTTGAGGTTCAAATTATTAATTAAACTCTTAAGAGTTAATAAATGGAAATTACCTAGTCATTGTCACCAATGCTTTTTAAGTATACTTCTGTAATTATAATTCATTACCTGTGCTGATCAAGCAGTGTGTTCTGCAAATTCTCACTTTTAATTATTGTTATCAGAGCACTGAATCAGTAATATAGTCTGGGATTTCATATGCTCTTATGACAGATTTTTACTCTTGGGTTCTACTTGGGCTTTCATATGAAAAAGTTAATATATCAATAATCCACTCTGGTAACCTTTGCAAAAGAAACTTTGGTGTAGCCTCACCATTAGACACAAGTGTTTATATTGAAGAAAACATATTATGCCCAGAGTTGTTGGAATATCTTTTATATTCAAGAATTTGAATAACATTTTAATTAATTTTGCACAAATATTTGTTAGCCTTTTTTATTACCTTGTATTATCTAACACATTTGTTCATCTCTCCTTAATTATTGAGGAAGAATTGGATTCAGTGCTACATTTTTTAATATGCAAGACTAAAGGCAGGCTTAGCACAGTACAGCAGAGAATGCTATTGCAGATTTTTATAAACTATTTCACTGAACTATTCAATGAAATTTCCTAAATACAGCAGACAGTATTTCTACTGTAGTTTTAGACAATAAAATCTAAGTATCTGGCAAAAATAGTTAGCACAGAGTATTTTTAGAAGGATAACAGAAAACCTCCCTCTGGCATCTTTCTTTGCTAAATGCAATTAACCACGCTGTGTCTAACTTTAAAAGGCTGGTGCGAATTTGTAGAAAGCGGCTGTTGGTAAGATTTCTTTAATTAGATGTAGTTGTTGCACCCCTAAACACCATGCGTATATTTTATTTATTAATTTCTTTAAAAGAGAGGAGTTATCAATTGGAACAACATATTTAATGAGTATACATTTCAGTAATTTAAAGAGATTTGGTAGCATATTCTAGAATCATTTCAGTTTCAGGCTTAATGCTCATCTAGGGATAATCCTAAATTTAGCAACTCTAAGTAGATTTAGTATGTTGTATATAGGCAACAAAACAATAAACTTGTTCTGCTGTAATAATTAGGATAAACCAGCAAATGGATCTCCATAGAACTTATGTCATTTTTCATAGCACAACTAAGGTACACTCTGCTTTACAGAAAACACACAAAATATTTTATTTGTATAAAAAACTGAGGCAATTAATGCTAGTAATTGTGTTCATTTCCAAACTGCAGGAAAAAATAATGGTATTTAACCTATACTGCTTTTCTAAAAAATTGATTCTGATCTTTTAAATTTTGCATGTTTACAAGTCAAAGCCATGCTTTGCAGGTTCTCAACAAGTATGTCTGCTGCATATCCTCGCGACTGGGGTCTCCCAGTGTGTGTTTAAAACTGGGGTACGTAGGATTGATGACTTTTATTGCTCTTTTGTTGGTTTTAATCAAATGATACTCAGTGTTTCATCTTAATCACGAAGTGTCAAGTGGCATTTTATGTCTGGGTAATAAAAAACACTGTTGAAATTGAAATTTCACACCAATTTTTAATTGTAACACATCCTCAGGGCTTCAACAAACATGGTATCCGAGGGTTAATAGAAACGATTTTCTAGGAATGCTGTGCAGAAACTCGCCTCTATAAATAGCCTTTGTGAGTTACAGTACATACATTACCAGCTCTGGAAAGTGTTAAGAAACTATGAACTTAATTCACTTGTTTGTTTTTTTGTTCAAGTATTTGTAAAATAGGCTATGGGCACATCGATCTTACAGTCTTGCTTGTGATGGTGCATTGTGTAGAATAATTGACTTTCTGTCCCATTTATAAAGTACTCAGTCATTATTCGAGTGAATAATGTAACACCGATGTTTAAAGGGCTTTCATGGGAGGAAAAAGTGGTGTGGCTCAGTTTACTGCATTGCCTGTCAGCATTTCATTTGTCTACAGAAGCATATGCCATTTCAGTTTTACCAAGGAAGCACTGTGTGTTCTTCAGCCATGAGGAAAGCTATAATAGGAAGTAGGTCAGTGTTTGAATGTGAATCTCTCTTTGGTCCTGGATCTTTGCTCATATTTTGAGTCTGGGAACAGTTTTTCTCCTGAAGATGTGGCTTTGTTTAAAAGAAAAGAGAAACCAAACATGCCCTTCACCATGTCTGGTAAGTTTTTTGGGGCGTAAAAGTGAAAAATTTAAGGTTTTTCACTTAAGGTCTGGTCAGCTAAGGAATTTAAATGAACTGTGAATCTTAGCATCTTTACCAAATTGCACCTATATATATTCAACAGATCAGAAGGTCTATTAAGCTGACTATAAGGTGTGTATGTAATACAAAAATATATGTCCTCTATGTTGTTTCATCCTCTAAAAATTTTGAGTTAAGGGAGAATAGTGAAATTACCAAAGAAGATGATATATAAATTCTGTCTTGCAAAATACCTGTGTCAAATTGGTACAGCCCATTATCATGCTTTTCTTTAAATTGCAAGCATTCTTGGCGAGAAAATGAGATGATCATCCAATAATCTGAGTCTCAAAGGGTAGTTCTGAAAAGACTTTCATAATAACTTAGAAACTCTTAGGATGAAGTATGAAATGCTGTTTATTTTTTTTCCTAACTTGCCGTATTCATACTTGACTTCTCTAATTGCAAAACCTTGTGGAAACTAGATTTCAGACAGGGCCTGTTGCCCAACTCTTAAGAAAAACAGGCAAACTACAGTTTCCATGGTTTCAGACACTGCTGCTCATCCTCTGAAGGCTGTTCTGCTCTTGGTAGGAGAAATTGAGAATGTGTGAAAGGCTAAAAGTAATATTATTTGTTCTAGGGTTATTTTTTCATTTTATTTTATGCTTACTGTAACAGCTAGAGTTTTTCCAGATTGTCAAAGCTGAAGAAGTATTTCATCCAGCAGAAGAAAGATTTCTCAATGATTTTATGAGCTGTCTTTCTTGAAAAAGGCAGTCTTATGATATTTTTCTTTTCCTGGGAAAAAGAATAGTTATTTCAGTGTTCACATTAGGAGTGCTTCTCTTGGTTTCAGGGATGGGACATGAATAGACAGTTGTTCTTTATTTATCTGTAAATGTTGTTATTCAAAAATGAAATGGCTTGGAATCATTAGTCACAGGTTTCTGTTTCTGAAAGAGCAGTGGCTGGTTTTGGTGGGCTATCTCAATTCTTTGAAGGAAATTGTATTTCCTGGAGAAAAGGAGAGGAGAGAAGAGGACAAAGTAATCTCTTCTTTTGACTGTCTTTCTTTGTTTTACTCCAACAGAAAAACATTTAAATGGTTTTCACAATGTTTAGTCACCTCTGGATTAATGGATGAATGTATTTCTCTGAGGAATAGCATTGCTTGCAAACTAACGTCTCACGCTTCTCTTTTTTCTTCTTTTTTTCTTTTTTTTTTCCCCTTTAATTATTTTTATGGCTGCCTGTTACGAGTCTGGGAGAGGATTTCTGATTTTCAAAACTTTTGTCAAGTACAAGATCTATTTGTCCTTTTCTTCAGCTCCCACCTGTAACATGAGGTCAGAGGTGGTCAAATAGGACCAGTTGACACTGGGGCCCCGCTGATGGTTGGAGAAGCAGTGAGCTCCAGATGTTGGTAGCCCTGGTCCTTCCCAGACACTGTTGCACGTATGGCTGAGCTGCAGGGCTCTACAGGAAGCTGGAGGTGGTAGGACAGCTCAAGAGTACCCAGTCTGATCCTCATCATCTGGGGAGAGCTTTGATGGCTCAGCTATCTGCATCAGATTTGTTTGGTTAATATAATTGAAAACTCATGTGCTGCTTTACATTATATCCTTGATATTTTTGAGAACATAATAGTAAAACCAACCAGAATAGAACAAAAATTACTTTCTCCCTCCTTTTTTGCCCCCCAAATCCTTCTGGGGCTAGAGAGGGATGGGAGACACTGCTCAGAAGAGACACTCCTAAACACTAGACTGTAAGACAAACTGAAAGCAGCAAGTTCCAGTAAAATATCTTACTCTCAAACCATTTGCTCTGATTAATTAATAGTGAAACTAATGTAATATTTGGTGGATCACTTAGTTCCGTGTTCTGGTGTGTTACTTGCCTTCCATAAGAGTAGAAGCTCTTTAGTTTTTCAAGGCAGGACAGGACACCAGTGCTCATCAGGAAAGAGATTCTTCCCTGCAGACTTTTTCATGCTAATACACTAAATGTGGAAGTAATAAAGCTGAGAAATATATACTGGGGATTTTTTTCCAATTAGTTTGCATGTAATTTTACTACCTAAAATCTAATAACTTCGTGGGGGGAAAAAAGCACAAACCAACATGTTTTTTCCAAACTGCTCTCTCCTTTCTATTAAATGTTGGATAGGGCCTTGTTATGAGAAAACTGCACCACTGGCACATAAATTATGTAAAAATTAACTTGCTTAGAAGAAAAATCATGAGTGGCCCACAAGTTTGAAAAAATTTCCTTTGCTCTAGCTGAACTTTAGTGTTATTGGAATACTCTGATCCCATTCTCTATTATTTATGTGAAGTCAAATTAATTCCTTTAAGTATCTTTTTGTACTATTTCCTTCTCCACTTGTCACCAAATGTCATCTCCCCAGAACCTCTATTTAACTCCCATTTCCCAGCACCATCCCATGAGCTGTTGGAAGGAGCGAACAGCTGCTTTCCCCACTGCCAAGTGCCACTAGTTGGATAGTTAGCAAAAGACGCAGATTTATGGAGTGATCGGTTTCCTCTGTCCCAGAGGCTGGATGAGTCACTCTGGAAGGAGCCTTGGGCTCATTGTCTCTGCATCTGAGCTCATACTTCCCCTGCCTTCACATTTCCCACTGCTAGTACAATGAGCTGTTCCCCAAGGAACTCCTTTGCAGGGGGCAGCCGTACCCTTTCCAGCACAGCTTAAAGCCTAAAATAAGTGTTTTCTCCTATGCTGTTGAATCATCTATTCCAATGGCTTCTCTGCTTTCAGCGGTGCTCACCTCCTCAGAGTCCCCCAACCACCATTCATTCCCCATCCATTACTGACCCTTTGAAGGGTCTTTGTGGTTTACAGATGCAAATAAAGTCTTCTGGGGCGTATCAGCTCTATTCCAGGAAGAAAAGGAAAATAAACCACTTTTGGGGATGCTTGGCCTACAAGTGACCGAAAAGAAAGCAAATAAAGGGAATACTGTGGTCCAGGGGACGGAGACCCAAATTAACAAGGATGAGGTTGGCAAGTCTGGCTATTTTAATTAATTTCAGGAAGCAGTTGCAACTCTGAATTGATAACTGAGCAGTTTTCTGTGTTTGCTTTTGACTTGTTGTTTTGTGAATGAGTCTGTGTAGAAAGTGGTGGGGGAGGGAGCATGGCAAGTGTGTCAGTGCTCTGACTCAACTTGTAAAATGCTTCCATTCCTTTTGCTTAAAAGTAATAGTCATAATCTTTGTTCTTCTCTCACCAGTCTCGGTTTGTCCTGATGCAGGGATATTCACAGGTTAGGGACTTTCCTCTCCTGATTGCAGCTTAGTGTGGCACTTGCTCCCCTGAAAAACAACGTGAAGCTGAACCACAAGAGAAGTGACAGTGATGCAGCGTGATAACATTTTTCTCTTGCACTTTCTCTACCACAACCACTTTCACTTGTTTTTTTTTAAGACACTAATGTCCTTCTCTGAACATTCTAGTTCTCGAACAAACGATATTTTGTCTGTGTAAGAAGTATGTGTCACTGATCTCCTTATTTACCCTGTAGAGTGAGTAGAATTCACAGATACTTTTGTTCCCAGCATCGGGATTAACATTAAGTGTTATTCATTCACCTTCCCCGAATTCACCAAAAGATGCTGCTTAGTGCTTTCATCCGTAGCAGTGCGGTTCTTCAGTGGGTGAATGTCACAGAAAGCAGCAGTCATGCTCTGGTTATTTAACTCCTGAGAGACTACTGCCTCATTTTCTGCACCATCACGTAAAAGGCAGTAAATGAGAATGGAAGGCTGGAAATTTGTATTATGGAATAACAAGGAGGTAATCAGGTCATCGCACTGATCTACAGCCATGGAATGAGACTAATGCTTACACAGACAGCTGGTGAAAGTGAACTCCCTGGATTATCACCAGATGTTGGACTGAGCAGAAGTTTAGTCATAATTTGATTTGAGAACCCTCTGTTTGGGGAGGTATGAGAAACACAGTCCCTCCTCTGAGAATAGCCAAGCTACCAGCCTTGTCCTAGTCCTGAACTTTCAGTGAATATTCATGATGCCTTCGGGACCTGCCCTTGAGTTTGGGCTTGAAGTGCTTGGGAAGTGTTGTCTGTAGTGTCTTTATGTCTTCAGCCATTATATATTGGCACATATTTTTAGGTATGTTAGATAAAAGCTGCTAATGCCATATGTTCTGAAAACATCCATTGCTTCCCCTTCAGAAGAAGCTTTGTTATTTTCTGTAGGGCTTTCCAAAAATAAACACTTTAAAACAGTAGAAATTGGTATTTTAACAACTCTTTGTTAGTAAGAAGCAGTGGTTTCATATTTAGTACTGTTTAAAATGCATTGAAAGCCGATTTAGTGGCCAACAAGAAACACAAGTAATTTATTACTGCTTTTCTTCTGCTAATTAGCTGAGATACATTGTGATCTGATTTGTGATGAGATTATAATTTTCCAGTATTTCGACTGTCTCATTAGTTTAATGCTTAAGTAATAACTTTCTTCAGATAATGTATTTAAGTGTTTTGTCAGTGCAAATATATGAAGAAATTAGTTTTATTTTGTGTTTGTTAGACACTGTGATGATATATTGAAAATTACCACTATAAGCAGCAATATATAAACAGTCTCTGGTGGATTGAACCTGGCTGGATGCCAGGTCCCCACCAAGTTGCTCTATCACTTTGCTCCTCAACTGGACAAGGAGAAGAAAATATAATGAAGAACAAGGAGAGATCACTCACCAATTACCATCACAGGCAAAACAGACTCAACTTGTGGAAATTCATTGAATTTATTACCAATCAGATAAGAGTAGGGCAATGAGAAACTAAACTACATCTTGAAAACACCTTCCACCCACCGATTTTCTCTGCCTCCTTCGCACAGTGGTACATGGGGACAGGGAATGGGGGCTGCATTCATTTCATCACATGTTGTCTGTGCCACTCCTTCCTCCTCAGTGGCAGGACTCTTCACAGGGTTCAGCGTGGAGCCCTTCTTCAGAGGCACTACCACCACTGTGATGGGCTCAGCCTTGGCCAGCAGCAGATCTGTCCTGGAGCCGGCTTGAACTGGTACTATCAAATATGGGGAAGCTTCTTGCAGCTTCTCACGGAACTCTCCCTAAATCCCTCCACTACCAAAACCATACCACTCAAAACCAAGTCAAATCAAGTCCTTTCAGTCCAATGAAAATGTGAATATATATTTTTAAGCCCTTTCTAAATTCTTCACAATTCTGTAGTTAGTAAATTAGATGGATTTTATTCTGTTCTTGTCCAGCAAGGCACTTGATACCCATTCTGTTGTCTGAGAATGACATTCTTTAATGATTGTGAATTTTTGTTGCACCTGTAATAGTTTCAAATAAGTTTGAAGTCACTTAGATCAGCGTTTTAAATTCTCTTTTCAGGCAGAGTACTTGAGGCTGGACAGGGCTAGATGCATCTCTAATACAGATGGGGAAATTGCCTAGAGCACGTGGGCTGCATTGTACTCTCCTCAGCCTCCCCATCAAATCTGTCCTTGTTTGGAGGACAGCTCTTGATGTTTAATCCTGAAGCAAAGCATTAATCTGTGAACAGATAGCCTGTGTCATCCTGAAAGAACAGTGCTTTCTTAATAGAATTCCTTGCTGCAAAATATTGAATTATTGCTATTGATTAGCTATAAATTGAACAAATGAGACTGTTGCTGTTATCAAACAGATACTTACAGTATTATTACAAGAATATTGAATGATTGTCACTTTTTCTCTCCACAAAGCAATCCGCTTATAATGTAAATGGCTAATAGCCTGGGAATTTCCATTTTGATTAGCTAATAATAATTAGCTGAAATAATACTCAGTTCTCTCTCTCTCTCTCTCTCTCTCTCTAAAAAAACTAACCAACCAACCAACCAAACAAACAAAAACAAACAAACAAAAAAAAACATCACCAACAAAACAAAACAAAAAACCAACCCAAACTCATGTTTTGGTGTGGTGGAGAAAGCCAAAACTGAGCTTGTAGTAACCCTCTATCCTTAGAAATAAGCAAACCCCACCTGATGTAATAATAAAGTTGTAATCCTACAAAAACTTAGGCACCTGCTTGACTTTGCTCACTCTACTTAGACCTCTTCACTTTTCACAGTGTGCACAAGTTTTCAAAACCAGAGCCTAATACCAACTTGTAATGCAGAGTCTGTCTTACACCATTTGCAACAGTGTTTATCAACCTCTGTTTTTGGAAAAATGTTTTTTTCTCTCTCTCTCTCTTTTTTTTTTTTTTTGCTTTTTTATACCCATTTTAACATTGCTGTAAATAAAGTATGAATGAATGATATAAAGATTTAATGAAATTGAGTAGCAGGAGCTCAAGGTATTACAAAATAGGTGATGTAATATGGGAAACATAATTTTGCTAGAATTTGACTTTTGTTGTTCCCTGTTTTGATCTCTGATCCCTCAAATTAAAATAAAAATCAGTCTTTTTTAACTGTGTAAGGTTAAATTTAATGCCATCATTATTTTTGTTAGAACATAATTTAAATTGTGTTTCGAGAATTTTTTTACTCTTTGGTTAATGATTTTATTAGGACTTGGTATATGGAGGAAAAAGATGTTCACAACCAGGGTAGAAGGGAAGAGAGAGGTTCTGGGAGAATTTATTTCTAAAGGAAATATTTCTTTCCTATTAGTCTGAAGTAATTTTTTCAGATACATTTGGGTGAAAATATCACAGAAGGATAAGTTGGTTATTTTTCAGTCTAGTGTTATTAATGATTTTTTGCACTCTGAAGTCTTAAAAAATTGTTTAGTCATCATTCTTTTTGTTCAGCGAGCCATACAATTTAGTATAGTTGTACTGCTCTGAAGACATTTCGGAGTATAACTGTAATAACCAGAAGATCCTTTCAATATTAATAGGTAGCTGAAAGCAGCACTTTGACCTGCTTTTTAAATTAAATAAACTGAAATGGTGGCTTATATTCATTCAGCTAGTCTAAGTCTAGCCAAATACAACTTTACATCTAGTATATCCTCTATTCTGTGATAAGACTCTGAATGAAAGATGACAATCTGCTCACATTCCTTATAATCTTATCCTTGTAAGTATTTTCTTTATCTTCTGTTTAACACAACTAGGCCCAATTATTTCTCCTGTGTAGAGGAGTTTGCAGCTATTGTGTGTTTAGCACACGTGGCCAATTTGAAGGCAGTCTTAAATTTCTTCAAGGTGTTACCTTATTATTCTACAGAGTTGTTCTAGAAGACCTCTGGGTCTTCTCTTCTGTGGCCTGGGTGCAACCAAAGCATAACTGGGAATTGTACATATCAGAATGTGGAGAATTAAAATACATTGCAAATGCAGTACTTGCCTTGAGTTGCTTCCTACAGGAATCTTGATTTAGAAACCATGTTCAAAAAGACGAGGAAATAAGATTCAAGTCTGAGATGAACAAGGTTGAAACAAAGATTTTGTATTAATTTAAAATGAGGAAATGCACATATGAGTTTCAGTAATTTGAAATTGCACCACTTTTAATGTTAATGCCATGGGAGTGCTCTGCAAGGTCACAGATGGCAAGACCAGTCAGCCTACAGATGAAACTCATGAAGCCTGACCTTAAAGGTGTTCCTGCTTCCATGGGAAGAGAGGATTTAAAATAAGTTGTTGTCCTCCCTCTTCCCCCTGTACTCCTTCTTTTTCTTCTTGCTTTCTTGCCTCTTCAGACAATCCCCTATTTTGGCAAATACAGCATCAGAAATTACTCTGATAACAACAAAAGTCTGTTGTCCTTGTGTGAGACATGTCATAAATTCCTGGAGAAACATGAAAACTATGTCAGAATTAGAAGCCAACCTAAGCTGCTAGTCCTTTTTTCCCCTCTTTTTAATTTAACTGGAATTCAATGTCTTACTCTTGTCTGTAAGCAAAGTTAACAAAAATTATGGACGTGACTATAGCCTGTCCTTGACATCATTTGTAGGTGAAGTGAGTGGTGCAGGTCTCCATTGATACAGAAATAAAGGAGAGAGGTGTAACGCAAATCAATAATTGTTTAACTGTGCATCCATCTTTATTAGATTAAAACTTTGGCTGATGAAAGCTAATATTGTTACTGTGAGATATACAGAATTCTCTAAGGCTTGGCATAGCACTCTAACATTTTTATAAAAAAATAATGATCCAAGAACAATCTGGCTTTCTAACTGAATTAGAAATTGGCAAACAAAGGGATGTCAATACACCTGTAAACCAGGCACATTTTCTGTTGGGTTCCTGTAGGAGTCAGTTCTTTGCTCTGTACTGCATAACATTTTAATCAGTAAGCTGATAAGAATAAAATTACTTGCACTGTGTGTGATTCAAACAACTGATTGGGGGAGTTGGAATGACCAACAAGGGTTATTCTTACAGAACAACATTGATAAACTGGATGTAAGCAAGTGTAATATTTACATACTTACATCATTTTTGAGGAAACAAGCAAAGGACATCTTCTGAACTTGAACTCCCAATTCAATCATCTAGAAAGGCTAACATCCTTTTTTTAAGTTATTATATGGAAAGGCTAACATCCTCCCTCTGAGTTAATATGTGATCAGTTTGTACCTTTGATTCATAGTTGAGGTTAGTTTTGGTTGGCTCTTTTTATAGATTTGGGTACTTATCAGGAGTGAGTTAAGTTGATGGGGAAACATAGTTGCAGGGTAGTTAAATCCGTGTGAAATGTGATTTCTACAGTTAAACACTAATATACAATATAATGGGTAAGCTGCCTGCTATTTATCTCTAGTCAAGGAAGCAATAAGTTTTGTGTGATATGAGTGCTAGTGTGGGATTTGGAAGACAAAAGTTCAGTTCTACATTCTTTTATAATATGGCCTTACATTGTCTTGGTGTGTAAAATAGGAATAGTATGCTTTCCCATCTTGCAGAGTCATTGTAAAGATAAATTTCCAGAAATTTTTCATACACAGTGATGCAAGAACAGTGGAAGACATAGAGATTTTCTTCCATTAATATTTCATGTGGAAAAAACATTTTCAGATACTTCCTTGTCTGGTTTTTAAAGCCTAGATAACAATAAGATCCACAAAATTTTATGGTTGTGGCTTCTATTTTTTTTATTTGTCATTTTAAGAAGTGAGTTGGCAAGCATGCAAAATAGCAACTGAAATATCCTACAAGAAAAATTCTACAAGAATATAGCAGATTTTAATGGTCACCAGTACATGCAAATATGCGGAAAAATTCCACTATAACTGAAATATCCACTCAATATAATTAAATTTCAATTATTTAGTAGAATGATGTAAAGCGTAATATAGAAAAAAGGATTTGGGAATCTTGAAGGTACTAGGGCTGAAAAATCAAGTGCAATGGTAGGAACTTAAAATTACCAAGAAAGCTTTTTTCCCCTCATTTCCTCACTTTTTGTCTCCTGCATCTGTTTTGCTGTGATCATGTGTATAGCACTCATCTTAAAAGGAGCATTTGTATTATGAATTACAAAAGTGGCTTGCATGTGTCAGAGCCCCATTAGTACAAGCAGCTCCTCACTGTAAAAAGCTGGGTTCCCATGTACTTTATAACCAAATCTGAGCCTGTGTAGACTTTGTAAAGAAAGCAGCAGTGCAGTTGTATTCTGTGTTGTGTGCCCACTGAACTGTCACCTTAAACCAAACTTGTTACCTGGACCAACTTTCTGTTGTGCACTTAGTGCACAGAAAATCTATAAATATCTAGGTTTATTGTGAAACTGTTGCGAAGTCATTGTAGCATTTTCATTAAAGGCTTTTTGGCTTGGCTATTTAACCTTTTTGTAGGCCAGTGAGGAAACTGTAAAACATTTTAACTGGGTTTCTGACGGACCTGTTTGGTGGATTGATGCAATATGGAACAACTCTGAAGCACTGAAACCACTTTTATTTCTGATAGCATTTTAATAGTTACAGGAAAAAGTAAGAAATTAAACTACAATTAAGAGCTGCTAATTATCTAGTGTTTGCTGAAGTAATATGTTTTAAATACATGCCTCAAGAAGGAATGTGTGCTAGCTGATGCACAGTACGCTCATTACTAACACAGTGGTAAATATTGTAGATTTGTCTTTCTCAGTGCATGAGGCTTGACTCACAAAGGCCTGAAGCTACTCCAGGAAAGACAAGAAACCCAGTGCTCTTTTCTCTCAAGATTCGTCAAAGGATGAGTCATCTGTTAAAAAACAGAGTAATCGTCAGGCTATTCTGCTTTTCTGATGACTATTACTATTAGAACAAAGCCTTTGAGCCTTTTTTTTTTTTTTTTAATTAAAAAAAAGAGAGAAAAAAGACATTACTTTGATCTCATTCATGGGACTCAGGCTGATTTATGCTTTCAAGCTCTGCCACTGTCATAGTTTAAGTCCTAAGGTGGAAAATACTGTGCCATCACCAGGCATAGCTCCAATGGCAAGACCTCTTGGTTGAGAAGCATTAAGACCATGTGGAAACAGCTCCCTTGCTGATGCAGTGCTATATCCCATTCAAGATACTGGTGTAAGCTCCAAGGCAAGCAAGCAAGCACTTTCCTTTCTCTCCTTACAGCTTTCTCTCTTTAAACCTGCAGCCTTGCAATTATGCATATACTTTATTTCAGATGGCAGCTTTAATAAAGTGATCAACAGTGAAATTATTCATTTTTACTCAGGCAACATCCAAGAAAAAGCATGTGAGAAGTGGGGATGAAGATTCTCCACCAACACGCTCTCCATGCAGAAAAAAACATCCCTGACTGATTTCATGAGGTTAGAGAAAATGTCTGCAAAACCATTCTCTTCAAAAAAGCTTCATCTCACAGAAAAGACATACTCACAACAGGCCCCCTCCACACCCCCTGATCTTTATCTTCAAGAAATCCTCCTGCCTAACAGGTAAAGCAGGGAATTCTTAAGGACACTCTTGGCACAGTATTTCAGAAGAGAAATGGCAGGTGATATTTTGTGAAGTCCACAGGGGTTTTTTTAACACAAGGTACCTCAAGAAGTAGATAGATACTAGAACTAAATAATACAATCAAGTTTTGAAATAAAAGTTCCATTGTTATGAATGAAGGTGTCTCACACAACTGTCTCAGAGTACAGCTTAGAAAATCTTTTATGATTGCAGGTGACTTTTCAAATCCTATAAACACGCTAAAAGCCAAGATTAGTATTTCTTTCTTATAAATGCTTAGAAGGGCTTCAGCATTGTACTTAATCCATTTACATTTAAATTCAAAGCATAGATTTCGAACATAGAAGTAGATGAATTGTAACAAGGTGGATTTACTTCTGAAAATGGTATTTATTTAGGTCCCATACTTTAACTGTTGTTTAATCCTTTATTGCTGTTATTGGTATCTGGTGTTTCAGACATTGAGATTATTCTCAGTTTTACAAAAATAAACATTTTAGAAAATTATAATATACCAGAACATTTTCCAGTCTGGTTCCTGAGTGACAGCTGTGGGCTGCCTCCTTCTTAAGTTATAATTTCTCCCTTCCTCAACAAACTTGTCTCTTTTTACTTTCGCATTACAATCTTTTGGATGCAAGGAGAGAAATTTTACTTGTTATGTAGATCCTTTGCTCTGCTCTTCTAGATAGGATGGCAAAATTACCATTGCTGAAGAGTGATAAATTCAAGTACCATGTCCCCAAGTGCTCCCTTTAATCAAATGAACCAATTCTACTTCCTTAATTTAAAAAAATCTCTTTATTATGTGTTGCACAGTGGATTCTATTGCCTTTTTAGTAAGTTTTTTGCTATGGGAATGTAATTTTTCGTATGTTATTCAGAGTAAAAACTGTATGCTTTTGGGGGAAGAGACAAGAGTGTTTGTGGCAAACATAAGATAATTCTCCCTTAATGGCATCACATACAAATTTATAACAGAAATTGCTGGTTACATCAGCAGTTAGCAAAGACCTTAAGTGATTTTTTTTCTTTTATGTACAGTACAGGTTATAATCAGAGCCTGTATCAATACTATAAGCTAAGAATACAGTGATATAAAACTTTGCATAGAGGTAGGGCAGCATTGTAGTGGCCCAAAGCCTTGATTTTTCCCTGAAGAGTAACTTTCATTAAAGCTTAATTATGAACTTGAAATTAAATTCATGTCCAAAATACTTTCTTGTTATTCAGGCTACACTCTTGTTATCTTGGCAGCACAGTTTGTTTCAGCCCTTGAAAGGCTATACATGGAAGGATTCCAACTCTGCAATTTCCAAAGCAGTCCTGGTTTCACCTTAATCTAGTGATCATACAGAATATCTAATCCAGTTGTATAGTTTACCAGATTAGTCAGTCAGAGGATGTTCTTTGAGGCTGGAAAGCAGGTAAAAAGTCCATAATAGCATTCTAATGTCTCTTTTCTTCTACTGAGAGCAATCAACAGTTATCACCACTCTCTAATGTGGGCAGCATTACTCCATGAGCTGCCGGGGAGACTAAGGTCAGCGCTTGAATTTTAGCACTCTCCCCTGAGAAAATGTTTTTTGTTGGCACTTGCTTTATTTCTTACTTGCACTCTGTTTCACAAACAAGATGCTTTCAAAGTATTTGACTTGAGAAGTATTTTGCTAAACCATTGTAAATGTTAAAATGGTTTTTACCAAATTAAATTATTCATGGAATTAGAGACTATCCTGGATTAGACAGGATCACAAAGATCACTGAAAATCTAACTCCTGGTCCTTCACCAGACACGCCCAAGAGTCACACCATGTGCCTGAGAATGTTGTCCATGTGCTTCTTGAACTCTGTCAGGCTTGGTGCTGTGACCACTGCCCTGGGGAGCTGTTCCAGTGCCCAACCACCCACTGGGTGAAGAATCATTTCCTAACATCCAACCTAAACCTCCCCTCCCCTGACACAGCTTCAGGCCATTCCCTCAGGTCCTGTCACTTGTCACTAGAGAGAAGAGTTCAGTGCCTTCCTCTTCCCCTCACCAGGAAGTTGTAACTGCAGTGAGGTCTCCCCTCAGGTCTCCTCCAGGCTGAACAGACCAAGTGACTTCAGCTGCTCCTCATATGGAGGAGGTTCCCCTTGAGGTTCTTCACCATCTCCATAGCCCTATTCATTCTTTTATTCTGATCCTGGTAGCAGAAAGGAAGAAAAGAGAAAGAACAGATCCTTCTTTACAGGACTGGCTTGCGCACCAAACTCTAAGAGATAAATGTTGACATTTTTGAAGCACTCTCCTGTTTCTATAAAAAAAATCTATCTCATTCAGAAGAAGAAAACATAACATTGCTCACACTCCAGGCTGGCTATTGTAAATGTATGCTTCAAAATTAACACAGCTGTACATCTGAGGTGAAAACAGGATTTGCTGTTTAACTGATCCATAGATATAATTGCCTGGTTCTCCATCTACATCTTGTCTACCCTCCACCCCATTCCCTCAGCTGCTCAGGGACTTTATCTAAGTGCTTTCCTTTATAAGACACAGACAAATACTATATGGCTTTGAACTGTAAAGCTATAGCATTGTAAGTTTTAATGTAAGTCAGAACAAATAAATAAATATGGGTTAATTGCTATATAAATTATTATGAAATATTTCAAATTTTCTTTTTTTATTATTTATATGTCATTAGTCATGCACAGAAGGGTAAGATGGAATCTTTCATTGCTAATTTTCTTTTGATGCTTACAGGTGGCTCTTGGCAACATTATTTCCTATAATTTCATACAATTTCTGCTGAGTTACAGGTGCTCAGATACTCTGATGATGCCAAGCAGCCAAGTGATGCAGTCGAGGAGAGGCTGTAGGACATTGCTTTAAATACATATGTATTAAGGGTTTGAAAGCACGTCTCAGATGTTTGTACTTCTCAGTCCGCTCCTAGCCACAGAGGGGCCTCTATTCAAAGTACAATGATAGGAAGAAGAGAATTTTGATTAAGATGATAAAGAAAACAGGTTTTTATTGCCCTCTCATCAGTGGGGGTCATGATACAACCATGCCCAGGACAGAGAAAGGGGTGTTAAACATGATCCTTTTGTAGGCAGTCATGCAAGCACACTAGTGTTGACCACCAGAAGTCTGTGCAAACTGCTGGTGACTTACTCTAAAACTGCAGGCAATCTAAAAACTGCAAGAGGAATCTATACTGTGAAGTCTGAACAGACACAACCATTAAACTCCTCATCAAAGCTGGGGTCTGTTTTATTTCACAGACCCTGGCCTGATCAACCTAGTGTCTGAATGTCCTGTGCAAATGTTTTTCTTTGGTTTAGTACTATCTTGTGGATCTCTTAACTACACCTCATTGTTTGAAGCAGACAGGCTTATCTCTCTATTGAACTCAGAGAACATAAATCAGTGTTGGCATTTCATTTCCCCTACCACCTACTAAAAAAAAAAAAATTTAACACGTGCTTACATGGCTCCTCATACAAGAGGCATTAATTTAGCCCAGGGTGTAAGCAGTGGTGTTCCTGATATTTCCCACTCAACAATTTGAAAGCCTGTAAAAGCAGCCACCAAGATGATGAAGAAAGGGAATAGCACTGAGCTGAGAAAACCGAGTTGACAAGTTACAGAAATAATGCTGCCTGAGGTTGAGCCATTAATGAGCAGAAGAAAACAAACCTCATCTAGAAGACCGCCTGTCACTTTGAGTGTTATGCTATGAATATTTAAATGAAAATATAGTAAAAGACATACCATTTTTTTTCTTCTCAAGATCAGGAACATTGTGCCATAGATAAACTGTATAGAAGGTGATGTGTTGCTAATTTGAAGGTGGAAAGGACCAAGCCCAGGTGGTACAGAACTTTGTGAACAGCAAGGACATACCATGTGGCAGCGCAGGAACCCTGAGACAATGAGAAGAATGGGCCTGACTAACTTAATTTTTCTTGTTTTCCATAAAGTAGGAGAAAAATGAATAAGTGCTCTTTCTGGCTGCTCTATGGAAGCTTTTCTTGCCCCAGTTTTTCCCCCTTATATGGCTGGCTAGAAATTAATTACCTTGACTAACATTGGGCAACTGTCTCTGCTTCTCACAAAATAAAAAAATGAAAACATAAAACAAAGACATCTCTGACACTGTAGTGAACAATTTTGGCAGCCAAAGCTGTGTTTAATCTATAAAAATGTTAGTAATATTTAATACTTCAATTTGTATGCTGGGAGATTTTCTTTTGTTCCTAACAATTCTATATTTAAGACTACCAGGGCTTCAGGCAGAACAGTTTGGGTAGTAAAGTGATAAACTGACACCAGAATAAGGAGCAGAAAAAAACCCATTATGCTAACAGCAGCCAACAGCAGTTAATGGTTTTCAGCTGTTGCAGATCTAATTGATCTTGTTGCTATAACAGAAAGCAGTTCTCTGTGATTCATATGCTTTCCTACTGGAACATATTCTACTCCCTTACTGTTTTTAAGCCTCAGTAACTCTGTTTTTTCCGTTTTCTTAAATGCCATGGCTAACAACACATTCCACTTAAAGTGAATATTAGTCAAATAAAAAATCTGTTTAGTTTGCTGAGCCTTAAATTTTCTCTCTTCATTAAAAAGAAAGGCCAAACTACTTAACTGAACTTGTGCATTTCTTGTATGTATTAATCCCCTTCTTTGAAGTGTCACACCTAGTGCTCATTATTCTTGATTTATACCTACCTTGAAATCCATATCTGCCATGAATGTATCAGATGGGATTAAAATGATGTAAACATTTGCCATCAGCTGCAGTGTGATTCCAAAACCTCTTCTCAGTTCTGCATGTGGAGCTTCCATTGATTTCAACATGATCCAGTGTGTTTTCTGCAGGACGTGGTTTGAGAAGTACAACTGATACACCTGCCTGTACCATTTGGATTCTACATACAAATGTTTTTCTTTTTTCTGTTTTTTCTTCTTCTTTATAGCATTTGGAAACTTCTCATGTATTATTTAAATTTTACAGAAGCATTAATTTGAAGAGCTGAAGCATTTTACTGGAATTTTAATAGTAGTTATTATATTTAGGAGTGTTTTCTTGGTCTGATTTTATTTTTTGTCAAAAACTAGAAAAATTAGGAATTGTGTGAAAATCAGTAGAAACTTGAATTCATAGCTGTAATTCTAACTCATCAAAGGAGAGTTTGTTTTCTTATTATAAAGACAAGTGCACATCAAGGGGGAATTTTCAGTAGAAGTCTTGGGAATCTTGGTGGAAATGCACACTCAATGTTTTGATATTGTTTAGATTACTTCTTCACTTTGAGAGCTGCCTGTATCCCTAAGCAGGCAAACTGCTCTACAAAATGACTTTGCCTACCAGTTTTATGTAAAAAGAATCTTGGCTCTCAGCCTTTGCTGTAGTTGCATTGCTCCCTGTATTATTTAAGTTAAACACCATGTATTAAGAAACTTGAATCATCTTTCTCCAGGGGGAAAAAATAGTTTTGTAACTGTTTAAGTGTTGGAAAGTCTAATTATACCTCCTGTTCATTCCCTTTTGTTCTTGTAAAGGCATCCGTTGCTGCAACAGAAGATAAAGTAACATTTCCAGACAGGAAAGAAATGGGGATTATTTTTTTTTCTTTTCTTCCTTTCTTGTTTCTGTTGCTGCATTGTTCTGGTTTGTTTTTTTAAAGGTTGACACAGAGCCCCCTGAGAATTTTTAACATATGAGAGTAGATAACCTTGTTCTTTTGTTCACTCATCCCTGCCCTGTTCTGATTGCCTGTGGCTGTTTTCTGAATATTCCATTTCATATCCGTTTAACACTTTCTCCATTCCTCTTTCTGCCTTCATTCATCAGTTCAGCATAATGTTACATCCAATGCACCAGAAGAAAGCATAACATGACCTTCAGACAGTGCCTCATCAGTGCCTCATTGAAGGAACAGGCACTAAGAACAAACCAAGGTTGTATAAATGCAAAAAGCCCCATGGCAGGAAAATACTCAGGTTCAAATTTAGCATTGCCTTTAATCCTTTTTCTTGTCAGAGACTTGACACTTAAAAGTTTCTGCACAAGCATTAGGAAAGGCTACTTTTATAGCCACGTTTTGTACACAAGCTTGGAAAATTTTAACTTTAGGTATTAAAACTTTACTGGTAGTGTGAGAGTCTTCTGCTTCTCAAAAGGGAAAACTGAAGTGCTTACGAGAAATCAAAAGTAAAATAATGAAATACACTAATTCATCTCCCTTAGCTTTTAGAAAGAGATTGAAAGACAATAACAAAATCAAGATTTCAGGAGACATTAAACTTTAACCAAAAAGAAACTAAAACCCTGCAAATGACACAACAGCAAATAAAGTGTACACTAGAAACCAAAGCCATCTGGCAAATTAAGTGAAAATTAATGATTAAAGAAAATCTCACTGTGTTTGTAGTGTATTTTCATCCATCTGTGCCCAATTATAAGGGAGTTGTCAAAGAAAGCAAGCCACTGGTAGTTAATGCCAAACTAATCCAGAAAGCCTGAAAACGTCCATCAATGTTTTTCTTACAGTTTCTAATCTCTGCAGGTTTCTGATAAGAGCAGCATTAAACTATGGTGTCATGAATCTTGGCTCTCACGTTTGAAACTAACAGAGATGTACTACCTCTGATCATTTTAGATTAAGGAAATACTATCTTTCAAAAGCACACCCTACAGATAGAATTTATAAAAGGAAAAAGCTCTGTTCAGATCCATTCCTGTCATACGCAGCCAGCGGAGCAATTGCAGTTAACAATACCTGGAGCCTGGGAATGTCAGCTGTGACCCAAGCGGATCCTGCTTGAGTGCTGCATTGTGCTGCCAGAGCAGGCAGTGACACTGCAGAGGTGACACTGTCCTCTTGGCTTCACAGGGCTCCTCTTGGCTTCACAGGGCTTCAGGCCCCAGGCACAGGAGCTGAGGCTGTGAATTTGCAAATTTCCTGACACCTCGCATTGTACAAGTGCTGCAATTTCACACCCTCAGCTCACAGCCACCTGTATGGACTTGCTCACAAAGATCCACAGAGCAGCTGTACATTGTTCTCTCTGCAGAGGGGAGGCTGTTCTCTGTTTCAAGGGGAAGGGGCCCGTGATTCCTTATTTTGGGCCCTAGGACTATTTTGGGGCTCTAAAATGATTTTTAAGTGCTAACTGTGACATGATTCTAATCTGACTACATTTGCTCCACAACAGAGCACATGGTGATGGGTAGAACTAGTGTATAACCTTCCTTGGGTAGGTTATGCTTTTGTCTTTCTCTAGAACAAATGAAAGATACACTCAAAAGGCAATTTCACAGAGATTACTTGTTCTCTCTCTTGATGTCCTTAACCACTAATTGAAAGGTAAAGCTAGTTTCTATACACTGAAGTTAATCTTTATGAAACTTCTCCATATTTAGACCTAACAGCATTTTACACCAAACAGTAGGTACACACAAGAAGAAATAATGAGGAACAAGTAATTTGCTTTGTGTTCTTTCTTTTCCTTTTTTT
>VWZU01001023.1:965985-1034065 GCA_013397095.1 Sterrhoptilus dennistouni
TTGGTCAGAGAAGTAAGTGTATGACAAAAAAACAGTAGGTAGTGATATTAATGAACTTTTTGTGTGGCTTCTTTGGTACCTGGTAGTAAGGCATAAGCTTGCAGTTGGGTGGGCTTTTTGGTGTTGGGGGTTTGTTCATTTGGTTGGGTTTGATTTTTTTAGTTTTGTAAAAGTTTATTTTTTTTTCCTGGCTTTTTGCCCACCAAATATTAGGGAGAGCAGTTTGGAACTCTGATCAGTGGGGAAAAAAGGCAAACAGCATTGGGAAAGGTGTCGTCATGGTCTCCAGTGCTGAACTGCTCACCATCAGCTTCCTAATATTGTCTCTGATGCAGGGACATTTGATTCATTCTCAAAGTCTTTGTACAAGTCCTTATTCCTGGGGTGCTTCTGGCATGGTCTCTATTAGAACTCACACAGACTTGAGAAGTTCACATATATGAAACATTTACAGTTGTAAAACTTAAAACTCAATGACATCTGTTTTCTCGAGTGGACCCATACAAAGCTGTTGTACCCAACCCCTTTTAATAAAGCACTTGAATTAACCCGTTACACTCTTCTCTCAGCAGCCACCATAAATCAGTGTTATCACCTAGCTGGCAATCATAACATTTACAGACCTCTCAACATCCCTTACATCTTGTACATTAAAATTGTCTGCTCAAATGTAGGCCCTAGTTTGACATGTAATTGGTTTTGGCTGCAGTTCAGACCTACATAGTCCTTGTAGCTCCTTGGTTGTGTTGGTAGAAGATTTGTGCAGCCATGCAGTGAACCAGATCAGGGACCTAAGCCAAGTTACAGGGTAAAAAAAAACATATTAGGTTATTTTTGAGCTAGATCAATTCCCTGTACTAGCAAACTGGAGGCAGGAACAAAAAAAGCAGGGAAAACATGAGAACTAGTGCCAGCATACCATTGAAATGGAGGCATGTCAGGCCATGTTTTCAGTGTAAACTTCCAGAGTGCTGTAAAAGATTGCTCCATCTAAATGCCAACATTAACAGTAATTCAGGGAACCTTTTTATGATTGTCAAAGTAGAAATTATTGTCTTGACAAATTGATTTAGAATGTAAAACTCATTTTTTTAAGCTTGGATTGTGTAATTCTTCGATAAACATTATTATTGGGGTGGGAGAGGTGGTAACTTGATTGCTATGTTACCTAAATGACTGATAATGCTATTTTAATATTGCAAATTAGATCCTGCTTCAAATGAAAACCCAAACATAGCTACAAGGGGCTGGATTATGCCTCAGTTTTTACTTGTGTATTCCCATTTATGTCAGTGATGCTGATTAAAAAGTAATTTAGGGCTAAATTGTGTCTGAAAAGTGTCCACTTACTCCTTATGTGCACAGCATTAATTGTTGTATGTCTTTTAATATAATTTGCAATGTCTGTAGCTACATATATGTATTTTATTTTCAAGTCCTGTAGGAGTTTATGTCGCACATCCCATCTATTATTTCCAGACGTGCAGCAGTAAAAGAGGAAACTCTGGTGTGGTAGTTTGGAAGTTCAAATATATGATTTCCTTTCTACTTTTTCTCTTCTGTAGATGCCCATTTTGAATGCTGTAGCTGTGTGCACCATATGGACACACAGAAATTATCTGGTATATGTCACATGTAACATCATCTACATGAATTCAATTTTGGTTTCACATAACCACACCTCAAAAAATTAGAAAGTACTATTCTTAAACTTGGTATTTTAGGAGGTATTTTGCCTGTGTCCTGTCTGAAGGTTCAGCAAGCAGATGTGGCTTGGTGTTGGAATGAAGTATTCACTTCATTCCACTTGAGGCTTTAATAATCGACATCAAGTAAACTCTGCTCAGCCAAATGCTGCTCAGCTACACATGTCTAAGAACTTGCAGCTCTAAGATTACTTGAAGTTGAAGCCACTTTGAGACTGGAGGCCCTGGAGTCAGGGGGTTGTCTTCTGTGAAGTATTTTTTTCTTTTTCCTATTGAGAATTAGGTTTAAGTTTTCTTAAGAAAACTCAGTGTTAATAAAATAGGGAAACTATTTGTGTGATGATTTTATGAATTAAAGTAAATATTAAATCAGGTTTATCATTTTAGTTTCTCTTTAGCCCACTCTGTTTCCAACCTGATGTTCCTAGCATCAGAAACCCTGCCATATTTCTGAGATAACTCTCCCCTAAAGGATGTTACCAAGAGCACTGCCTGCAGGAATCCATCTCTTCACAAACCTGTCCCCTTTCCAAAACTTTATGGTAGGAGGGACTACCAACCATATTCTGTAATGAAATCACCAACCCTGCAAGACTCATTTTGAAAATGAAGAAATCTGGAAAAATTTTTGGCTTTCAGTAAAATTACTAGAAATATTAAAAAGCTAATGTTCTATGAATAAATTCAGCATCTGCAAACATCAACAGACACTTGACATGTATTCTATTCATCACCTCACTAGTTGATTCAGCTAGAAATATAAGTGTGTATATTTTAGATGTATTTATATACCTGAAAGATTTTGCTTTGCATTTCTGTTTAAGAGGGAGTGTAAGGTAAAACAGATTAGTGCTTCCTGAAAAATAAATAAGAAATCATTAAAGCAGTCACGGTAAAATCAAGCCATAGGCAAACTTGTATCTCGTACAGTAACATGATATTCTTGGTGTGTGCCTGTTTAATATCTTTTAAGCCACCCTTGGGCAGGACCCCACTGTAAACAAGCTGTCGAGTTTGACTTGGAACATCCTTTTAAAAATAACGCTAATAAATAAACATTCTATCTTCACACATTTTGCTGCCAGGGATTCACCATTTCCAACTTAAAAGTGTAATGATTTTTAAAGGTTTGATGCAATAACTGCAGTCTTCTTTATTTCCGTGAATATGAATACTTCATTTTCCATTTGTTTAATATTTTAAAATTAAAACTTCTGTTTTATTTTATAATTATATACTGTCATTCTGATAAAAGCTTCTATTGAAATCAGCTCTGTCTGTTAAATTCTCTGTCTGGCAGGGTCATATAAATCAATAATAGTAATATTAGGCAATAATAGAAGAGGAATTTAAGTTTCAGATTATTAATAGCTGAATAACAGGCTGCACAAAGAAAACGGTTTGCAGCACACAGCCAGATCCGGGCATTAAACAAAAAGCAAGTGAGACACGTGGCCTCAAGTCTCTTCTATGGCGCTTCATCTGCAAACTGTTTATCTAAATAGATCCTTCAGCTCTTCTTCTCTGTGCTGCTTTCATCTCCTTGTAGTTGCTCACTCTCCCCTCCAGTGTTTTGTTGGCTCCAGCATTTGCTGCTGGATGGCTCTGCAGGAGGTTTGGGATCTCTCTGGAGAGATGCAATGTTGCATGAAGATCCTATGATGCTAACTCTGCAGTAAAGAGGTCAAAATTAAAAGGACTTTGAGAGCACTCTAGTCCCCTCAAAAGTGAAATGTGTTATCCTACATTCTGTTTTCGTGAGTGGCCCAATGTTGCCTCTGCTCACAGGTACTTCCATGCAGACTGAGATCTGCCTGGATCTTTCCATTTTTGTGAGCTCCAGACAGAGAAGAAGCAGGAATTCTGAGTGTGGCATTTCACCACATCTGACTCTGAATTAAAAATGTATTTTCTGAATAGCAAGCCCAAAGAATGCATTCAATCAGATGAATTTGTGAACAACCTGAGTCATTGTTGCTGCAGCATTTGAGAGGAACCACATTTGCTGGACTTGAGAACCGACAACACTTCACATTATTTGACACTAGATTTGTTATTGATTTAATCTTGCTTGCTACAACTCCTGGCCTGGTTTTTCTAACTTTACTTTTTTTTTTTTTTTTTTTTTTTTTTTTTTTTTTTTTTTTTTTTTTTTTTTTTTTTTTTTTAAGTTCTACTACTGTTTAGCTTTATTATATGGTGTCCCTTTGGAGAAGATGTGTGCATGTGTAGACAATGTTGACAAATCTTAATGCTGTATTGGGGCTCTCATCCTTCTTGTGGTGTGTTCTGCATGTGCAGTACTTTAGGAGTTGTGCATGCATGTTAAAAAACTCAGCCTTTGCTCGAGAAGAATAGGATGTCTAATTCCTATGGTTTCAGAGAAAACCAAAAGAGTGTGTCTAAAAGTTAGCAATGAAGTTAAATGAATAGATACATGTTATTACTTTATCATTTTTATTTGAGTACTTGGAGTTGGCAATGCTGATTTAACGTATTTTGTGTGTTTAAGACTTCTACACAGAATAGAAGTGCATTTTAAAAGCCATGGGACTACTAGACAGCTTTTTCTCTCAGTAGATGACACTGCTGTCAAAATCAATGAAAACTGCAGAAGAATTTAGTGAGTTCTGTGTTGCTGTCACTTCACATAAGTATTACTGGCCCCAAAATGCTGTTAATTCTTACTGGGTCGCAAGAGACCACAGTAGTATATAAGGTACTCTGCGTATGAATGGCACAATGACTGCAGAGTAGTTTTCATTGAAAGACCTTTACATTGTACTGCTGGAAGTTCAAAGGAATTTCTTAAGCAATAGCTGAAGGTTCTTTAATGAGCATTGTTTCTCAGCTTTTACTGGTTCATTTTGAAAGATACATAAATACTTTTTTTTTTTGGAATTAATTTTCTATGCTCTATTTCTCTGTATGTGGGGTGCAAATGCCATCTCAGTGTTGAGTATTACCATGTTTTTGAAGGATGCTCAGTACATGGGCTATGCTTTGTGCATAAATTTTGTGTTTGACAGTGAAATTTTTATGATAGACTGTGGAACCATCAGATAAATTTCATTTGCAATGCCTGTTTACCTGCCTCATCTTCATTCTTGTCTCTATTCATTTTGATTTGGACTCACTGTTATGTGGAAGTATGATCCTGCAAAATAGAAATTTATTTTCCCCTGCACCATATGCATTTAGAAAAACAAAATCTAAAATGTTTTTGTCTTATTTTGCCTTACTCAGTGATCTAAGACCCAGTATTTTGTGAGCCACTAAAAGCTTAATCAGTAGAGCTGAAAATTCTGTTTTCTGGTATTGCAAGACATTGCTTTCAATTCATGGTAGGATGTGAGTTACTGCATGTTAAAACTGTAGTACCATGACTTACAGGGAATAAATTTTAATAATTTCCATAGATTATTGAAATATATTCCTTATCATTTTATTCTCCCTTTAAGACCTATAAAATTGAACTCATGATAATAAAATCAAGTTGAACTCATGATAGTAAAATCAAGTGGCATTACATGCAGATATATAAGAAATATTATCAATAAAAAGAGAAATCTCTTCAACAGATCTAAAATAGATTGTCTGCAAAAATGTCTTGTTAGTATGATAAATGGTGGTACAAAACAACATTATGAGTACTCTCTTGAGGTGATAATACATTAAAATAAGGCAGTATCACTGGACTCACACATGGTAAAATCTTAGCTGTAAAATTCATTAGAGGCATGAGGATGTTACAATCATATGACTAACAAACAATCTTAATTGAAGGTCTGTTCAATCTTTAGCCTTCACCACAAATTCATCAAGCACATTAAGCATTTGTTTTACTTTGGCAAAAATCTCAGGTGTCACAACAATTTCATATTGTTTGGATATAAAAATTGACTTCCAGTATGAAATGAGTTTGTATCTTGGGGGTTTTGGTGGGTTTTATTGGTTTAGGGGTTTAAGAAAAAAAACGAAATGTTTCTTTGGTTCAGTTATCTCATCTTTTTACAGTCTTCATTGCTTCATGGCACTCCACTGGAATTTGACATTAACAATAGTAGGGTGGCAGTGATGTCATATGAAATTTCTGCAGATCACGTTTAACTTGTAGGCAATTTCTCCAAGTCTTTGATTTTCATATTCTGAACTGCCATTTCCGCCTTCTTACCTCTGGCTTCTGCATTTTACAAGAAATCTGACTTCAGTACTTAGGATATTAAAAGTATGTATTAATAAACCATGCACCTTTGAAAAGAGTTATGGAATATATTCCCTGAGGGCCAGCAATAACCTTGTGGTTCATGGTCCACAGATAATTTCAATCCTTCAAGCTCAGTATGTGCTTTCAGTCAGAGTCAGGTACCCAGGCTCCTGAATATCTTCATGCAGAGCTGCCTAAACAGGTGGTTACACCTCCATATTTCTCCTCCATGGCTTAATTTATGTACGCTCTCAGGTTCACTAGAAGGAATGAGTAACTTTGTATTAATTTTATGGCTGCTTCACTCTAAAGATTCATGGACCATTTTTATGGATTTGGTGAGGATTTGGGGGGCTTTTTTTATAGGGAGGAACAGCATTCATATATGTCCACCAAGATGAAAGTTGCTAGGAAAAGTTAAAAGGCAGGGAAAGAAAGTAAGAGAGAATGAATGGCTCAGTTTTGAAGAAGGGTATTTCAGATAGAGGCTGAACATGGAAAATCCTCAAGAGCGTGAAAGGTACAAGTGGCTGATCAAAACTAAGCTCAAGCAGGAAGAGAGAAGTGGAATTGAGAGACTTCACAAATGGGGAAAAGTCTCACAGAAAAACCTGAGTTTCTTCCTAAAGTACTTGATAGCTCTCACTGAGCGTGAGTAGAAGGAGAGGCAGCTGATTGCTGAGCTCAAACCTAAGAGGCAGACATAGTAGAAAAAGGAACCCTAGCACTGTGGTGTAAAGGGAAAGAACAAGTTGACAGCATAGGCTGCAGAAATGGCAAGCAGCAGAAAGGCAAGCAGAACAAAAACTTTAATTGAGAGACACAGAGTTTTGCAAGATTGAAGAGACAGTGCTGCATTAGATAAGATAAATTGAATGGAGAAAAGAGCAGAGGTGGAGAAAAAGGCATATGGTGGAGTCTATGTAAAGATGAGAAAAATCCAAGCCTGCCTCTTTCCTGAGGTGTAAAGGCATGGAAAAGAATACCTTTTAGAAATAAATAAACCAGCTTTGTTGCTTTAATGAAGTGCAGGGTTAACCTCTACCTGGCATTGTTTCTTGCAGTAGTAAGAACAGTGAACCCAGGTAGTTCTGCTTCACCAGGGGAGAATGGGAAATCTGATTTATTTTGGTGACTTAAAGATGAATATTTTTACTAGGACTGTTTGATTCAAAACAGTTTCCCGTGGTACTCGTACAGTCCATGTATGTTTTAATATTAAGGAGTATTAAATAGTTTATTCAAGTAAATAGCTTACTTAGGAAACAAAGTACTCAAGTCATCACAATTAATTAATTAGTTAGGTTTATTTATGTATTTTCTCATTTGTAATGGTTTAAATGGGCATCCTTAGTTTAGCATGCATGCTAATACACAGGTAAAGAGAAAAAGAAGTGAAAAAAGCTTCAGTAAGAAAACAAAATTTACTTTATGATTTAACACTAATCAACCATTGCTAATGTGCTATAAAATAGTACTTAAGGTAGATACTGATTTCCATTATTAAGCTTAATGATCTTTGTTGCCTCATCTGCCTTATTCCAATATATTAAGCATGCAGACCCCATAATTTAATTATCACCTGTTAATATTGGTTCTAAATTCATTTTTGTGCTTTTGGGCTGAAGCTGCAATGATGAGCCAATTAAAAACCATTATCTGGCTGCTCAAAGCATCACATTTGTAGTTATGCTCAGTAGTACATGATTCTACAGGGACTTTCAAGATGGAACATGCTGCCCTAATGCCTTTAGGGATTAGCCAAACAAAAGGAAAAATGTAAAGGAAATTTTAAATATTTTCTCTCCTACAGGATTTTAATTTTCAGATCTCTTGCTCTGCTGTACATCACAGCTTTCCTTGCAGCTAATTTGCATAGCTGTAAGAGTGTAGTGTGTAGCTGAATTACAAGAGAGACTCCTGAGATCTTGGGTTTTCTTTAAATCCCAGAGGAAGAATTTGGTTCAAGAATGTACATAAGGTATTAATTGCAAAGATTGTGTTAGATAGCTACTATTTGAATGAGACTGCTGAACTAATAAAATACAGCACATCATAACCTCAGAGATTTGATAATGAAAAAAAGGAGCATTTAATTTATGTAGTTGTTCACAAAGCAACTAGAAAGAACAATAGCCACACATTGTATCACCTCCATTACATTGTTTATTAATATGAATGACTCCTTTCCTCTTGTGTTATCAGCTTGTTGCTGACATGGAATTTCAAGTGCAGGTGTTTCAAGTTGATCGAAATTTGGGTTTTTATAATGGCTGACTGAGAAATGGCTGATGTAGATGATTCACCATTGAATTTGTTAGAAGGGTAGATACATTTCACTTAGAAACATATTTTGTTTCATGCTATCAGTCTGTAGCACTGAATTATAAACTTCCAGCTCTTTGAGTAGTATGAATATACAGTAGTCTAGTGGCAGAATATAGAAACCAGACTATTTGATCTACTATAACAGTATTTATAAAATTGCAAACACTGAGTGGAAAGGGACCTCAAGGATCATCAGGTCCAACCTTTCTTGGCAAAAGCACAGTCTAGACAAGATGTCTCGGCACTTTAGACACCTGGATATTAAAATTGTCCAGTGTTGGGGAATTTGCCCCTTATTCCCTGGAGAGATTATTGCAATGGCTGATTGCTCTCATTGTGAAAAGTTTTCCTCTTGTATGTTGTTGGAAACTCCTCTTGTCTTTTCAATATGACTCCTTTTAAAAAGGAAGTCTCCATCTTCTTTGCAGCCACCCTTTAAATACTGGAACATGGTGATAAGGTCTCCCCAAAGCTTTCTTTCCTCAAAAAGTACAGTTGTCTCAGTCTTTCATCATATGGCAGCTTGCCCAGTCTTTTGCTCAGCTGTGGCCTTTCGCTGGACCCTTTCCTGCCTGTCCACATCACTTTTGTGTAGCAGGGACCAAAACTGAACACAGAATTTCAGGTGTGGCCTGACAAGTGCTGAGTGGAATGGAATAACAACTTCTTTGTTTCTGCCGGTGATGCCCTTGCAGAGGCAGCCCAGCATGCTGTCGGCTCTCTGCTGCAGCAGCACGCTGCTCTCTCAGATTGAGCTTGTCTACCAGCACCCCCAGGCCCTTTTCCACAGAGCTGCACCCTGGTCCAGTTGATCCCAGACTGCTTCACCCTGTGTTTTCTGGGGGGTTTTATATTGTGCTACATATACACAACACCAGGGTTTAAAGTTTCTAGAGGAGGCAGAGAATCTTCCTGTATAGAAATCCTCTTTTTTGAAGCACAGCTGACCTAGAAGCTCTTTTAGGGGCCTTGCTTGCCTGTGGTATAATGAAGGACTATCCTTTTGGCACAATTTGTTTGGAGCACCGTTGTCTTCAACTTGACTTTTCTTGGACCAATTCCTCAAATGAATTAAACATCATTCCTTGGACCTCTGCAGAGTTCCCTGGCATCTCTATGGAAACATCCTGTTATTAGCCACTTAAAACTAACAGAAAGTGGAATTTCTGCTGAACATACTTAGCCAGGTTTTAAATGGGCTTGGTGCTTTTCAAGAGAACAGAAAGCTGCCACAGAAAAAGCTAGCCACAGATGAAGTCAATGAGAATTCCCCAGCTGATAGATACATGCATGTTTGGGTGCTGGTTTGTTTTGGTTTGGTTGCTTTCTGCTTATAATTTTTTCACTATTTTATTATGGGTTCTTTTTGTCAGTGAGAGCTATTAGGAACAGGGCAGGAATCCTGCTGTGTCTTAAAATTAAAACGGGAAAAAAGGCTCAGGCGGGAGAAGAAAAAAAATAAGCACAGATAAGAAATAAATGTAAATTAAGTTAGCAGGGTTAAGTAGTTTTGACCACAAATGGCAAAATAAATACAGCTTATCATTCTTAAAAATTCTTCTGCTTCTTTGAATTGCCCTGGATAATTGTAAGCTGTATATTGTATTTTTCTCATTAAATGAGATGTTTACTCTTTTTCTGCCTCCCTGTGTGTCCACTAGTCTTTTTTCAAATTTCAGGAAAAGCGAGAGTTCAGCAGAGCTGTGCATGAGCTTTTCTCACCACTTCTCCCCCCACCCTTCTGCCTCAGGAAGGTCCACAGGACAAACGTGAAAAAATCAAGTTAATTTGGCCCCCATTCGATATCTCAGCCAATCTGTGCACACATTTGGGCATTCCTGCCCAAAATTATTTGGAGGAAAACTGAACAAAAGCTGTAAGGTGTGAGCTGTGTGAGTTAAGGATTAGTGATGAGATGCTTACAGTATTTGATTGAAACAGAGGGCAGTTGCAGAGAACATGTACATCTGGCAGAATGTTAGATTATTGTGTCAACAATTCTGGGAGATATAAGACTCAGGAAGAGGCAGGTTTTCCTCATTGTTCACATAGTATTTGGGGTTTGGGTAGTTTTAAATGTAAAGAGATACTTTAATGTAGATTGTAACCTGTAAAACAACTTTTGAGATTCCTCAGTTTCGTAAAGGAAACTCTGGCTTGCCTGAAGAGACAGAGTAATTTTTCTTGTAATTAAGCTGAATACTATTAGTATTTTCATCAATCACTGTCTCAAGGGAATGTATTTCATGTTTGTATTAGTAAGTTGCCAAGACAGTTTGGCAGAAGTGTAATGATTCTAGGATATGACTTGACCCTTGCAATTGCAAAGTTCTTTATAGGCAGGCATGTATTTAACACAACCCTGTAGTTTCCTTAGTTAGGCAAATTTAGCAAAGTTAATCATATTTTTTCCAATTTAACAATTCGATCTCATTATGTATGAGTAAAACTAACTCTTCAGAATCACCATTCTCTACATCCCTATGTGTATTAGGAAACTTCACTGCAGACACAGATTTTTAAGTATATAAAAATAATTTTGTTTGGCACTGGGTTGTATATACAAACTAACTGATATGATTTGCCTTCTTTTTTAAGAGACACATGCCTTTAGTTCAGATAGTCCTTGAAGGCTTCATCTATGAAGAAATTGCATATTATTTAGTTCTTTTTAATGTTTGCTTAATAATTTAGTATTTTGCAATGTTTTACTGTGTTCCGATGAATGGAAACATTAGTATCCCAGTAGGAGAGTCACAGGCTGTGTATATGCAGGTCTGTTCTGGGTAAAGCTCCAAATGTTCCTGCCTTCAAAGCATGTTCTAAAGCTCTGTGATGTGACTTTACCTTCTAGAGGTACTGACTGGCTTTGCCTGAATAGCTTCACATTTATAACAGGAATCAAAGTGTTTTGTGCTATATAAAAAATTCTGTATCTTCTTCTAACAAAGAGGAATTACTCTTTGAGTAGAGACTAATTTTACTGAAAATTTACATTTGAATTAATATTAAGAACTCTAGCTTTTGTGTCATTATTTACTTTATTCTGGCAGGCCTTAATAATCAGATAACAAACTTTTTCCATAGAGTTAAAATCAGTGTGTTTCCAACATGCCATTTTAGAAGGAATTTTATTGTTGTTAAACTAAGTTATTGAGTGCTTACCTTCTCCTGTTGTGTTCATGTAAGTGTTCTAGAGACAGCACAATAGTTTGAACAACTCTTTTTGTAGAGAAATATGTCTTGAGAAATTGCTTAGGCTGCCATGAATCTTCCACATGAGGAGGTGGTTCCTGAACAGTGTCTGAATTTGAACATTGTCTAAATGATGCCTTTTAACCATTGTGATGGTAACTCTTCACATCTTCAAATAGTTAGAAGGTTCAGTCAATATTATAGAAATGTTCCTTTAGAAATTTTACTATTACAGTAGGTTATGAGGCCACTTTCTCCCTCCCATATTATAGCTCCTAACTCAACAACTTCCTCCATTCAAAAATTGTGAGGAACTATTTCTATCTTGAGATACCATATTTTATCTGGAACAACTTTTATATAGCAAGAACATAGAAAACCACAAGAAACTATGTTAGTGAGACAAAACCAAATAGGACTGGAAATTGACATTCATCAGACTTTAATTATATATAGATTGCTTAGCTTGGATTATGGGAGATGGTAAGTGCCCTCGCTGTAACTGCTTAGGCAAGAGTAAATGGATGATAATGATTTAATATGGAATCATTGTTTATCATATATCATGCTGAGAGGCTTTCTTTTTTCTCTCACCTTTGGTTTATTTAGAGGCTTTATTTAGTAGGCAACTAATTAAATAGAGAATAAATATCCAGAGGTCATCATCCTAGCTATTAACATCCTCTGTTGTACAGGTTAAGATGACTTCTTTTTTCTGGTCTTAATTTTTCCTGAGATGGGCTGGCTGCTTCAAACAAGATATCAGATTTAAAAGCCAAATATGCCCGCTGGATGCAGAGCACTTCCAACTTGTACTCCTTAGACACAGATAGCTTGTGACACCGAATGTGATCTTGAACTGCATCACCATAATTCTGCTGTGGGTGCTGAAAATATGACTGGGCAATTGTGCCTCATTAAGGTTTTACAGTTGGCTGTTTTGAAATATAAATATAGTTCAGAATGAAAAATGCTGTTTAAAACAAATTCAATCTCTGTATGGGCTGTGCTACTTGTGTCTGCAGTCAGCTCTATAGGGGCATGAGGGTCTTTCAGCTAAGCCCATAGAAACATTGGATTTTAAGTAACTTTAGAGGTCATGGTGTGCTACATCATACAGTCTTTTTCATAGAGTGGTTAGGTTTCACTCCTTTACACCTAGAATTTTCTACCCCAGCCTCTCCTTTCAGAATGTTGTTGTAGGTCCATATTCATGTAATGATGATTACAAGCCTCCTCTCAGTTTCCATCCTTAATTTATTCATAACCAGTTTCTATGCATTTGCTCTAGCACAAACATTCTCTCACAAATTTAGCAAATCTTTTGTCCTCAGTGCTTTTCCTGCAAGCAGTCACCTTTCTTCCTAGGCTGCATTTTTCAGCATGAAAAAACCAAGCCCCTTCAGTGTCCTACTATAAGATAGGCTTATGTTTGATCTCTGTAACAGACCTGTTCAGCACCTAATTCAAATTTGAAGTCTTTTTTTTTTTGAGCATGAGTAACTGAAATGATATAAAACACTTCAGATGAGGTCTCAGTACAGGCTATACAATGGTATGAATACTCCCTGTTCTTTATGAAAATACCTTGCCTTGCCCTTTTCATGGTCAGATTCAATTAAATGGCTCATCATCATCCTCTGACTGACTAAAATAGGCTGCTGTTTCCAACTAATGAGCTCCCAGTATACACCAGGAATTCTTGCTATTAGTCCCATGTGCCCTTTGGACTATTACTTTCAACCCAGTTCTCTTTCTGGGGTCTTCAAGATCATGCATTTCTTCCCACAGGACATTCAAATCCTCCTTCTCTAGGAAGACTACCTACTGACTTTGTATCCTCAAGAAAATGTATTAGTGCATCTTTATTTTTATCCTAAGGTCATTACCTAGAACATTAAATAAAACAAGTCCCAAACTGTAAACCCAGTATTTTTGGATGAGATTAGTCACTGCCATAAAGTAATGGTAGTAATGGCTCCTAAATGGTGATTTATTTTTTTTTATAGATACAGTGTGCATTGCTGTGAATCAGTTTTTCATGTTACTTCAGAGTTCTGTGTTTTATACACAAATACTCACTACTTGAAACTTAAAACCTGGTGTTTCAGAAACTGCAAGGTCATATCTGATACAAAGGCCATCTTTTCGAAGGGCCTAGCAATCTGTCCAGATTTTCACCAAACACCACACAGGTTAGATAAATGGGCCTCTGTGGATGCAGCATTTGGCAGATTAGATGCCTGTTATCTGTTCTCTCCACCCGCTAACATATTGCTAATTAGGTTTGAGAGTGAGGTGAAATGATTCATCTTAGCAGAACAGTGAGTGTCTTTAGTAAATCCTTACTCTACTTCAATCTCAATCCACTCGAGAGAGAGAGAAAAGAAAATAGAAAATGAGAAATGTTCTGGGGTTGTACATGTATTTTTTATGTTTGTTTCTTTGTAGCCCTTATCTCTAAAAGTCCTTAGATTATCATTAAGTCAGTGGATATGAGACATTCATGTCAATTAGTGGTAAATGCAGAATAAATTCAGATAAACATCCACTGAAAATGTGAACAAAGAAGTACTTGGGATAATTCTTTTGTATGTTTGTGTAAATACAGTGATGAGACAGGTAGCTTATTTTTATGCAGCACAGAAGACAACTGCACAATGGGTAGAAAACACAGGTGCATGGAAAACAGTAAAACTGACATTCATGATCTTCTATGCACTTGGTTTTTTTAACTTAATTAGGATTCTTTGAACGCTGGGTGGTTCTTTTTTTGTTTACTTTTGCCCATGTAGGATACTATTACTAAGTTCTATAGTAGCATCTCCTGTAGCAATTCCCTTACTTCTTCACAGCCAGTGATGAATATGTCATATCTAACGATCTGCAGTACTCCAGGCTCTTTTCCCTCTGGAATAATCTGACAGGTGATCTTCTCATACATGTCCTGCAGTTTAAGTTAAGAATTGTTCCTCAAACCATGCTACATGTACATATTTCAAGGCTGGTGTTAACAAATGCCTGTAGCCTGCCATTTGTTGTAAGGGATACCATCCTGCTATAAGATATTGCAGAGCAAGAGTAAGTAATTACAGTATTTGTCTGAGATATGAATGGCTGGATTAAACAGATATTACATTTATATTCAACTAGGAGAACAATAAGATTGATATATTGTTCCCCATTTGCATAATACAGTATGTACGATAACACTTAAAAATGCTCTGTAATTGCTTTGGTCCTTTGTTGATGTATAAATGGCATATTTGTATGCCTCTGTTGTAAGTGCCTCGTAGAATTTAACAAGTTGAAGAAATGTGTGACTAAATTAGTAACATTAATCTTTTAATGGAAAAAAATCTGTCTGGTCTGTGGATGTACAACTGCTGATGTTTATTGATGTAAGAGGTGAAGTTGTTAGATAAGTGTCCCTTGGTCTGCAGCTTCACTGGATAAGTATTGTGTGAATATTAATCTGCCAGGTTGTACTTGTCTCATGTTGAGAAAAACAGTAACATTCTTGCTGTCAGAGCTGGGTCTGAACTGCTTAGATCTAGCTGATGGTTTTTTCTCTATTCAGCTATGGGCAAGGAGCAAAAATTGTTTCCTGTTCTCTTGTGCTTTCATAAAGACAAGGGGGGGGGAAGAGATCTGTGAGCTTCTTCCTATTTGAGCAACTACCACGAAGACTGGGGAGGGGGAAGGTGGTTCTCTCCATCTTGGGCAGCTTTGTGTCCTTGTGACAGAAAGATGCTGCAGATGTTGAGAGTGGTTCCTCCTAAAATTGCATTTTGCTATGGGAATTTTAGTCCTGGAGTAATGAGACCATTGGCATCACAGGACTGAGCAATGTACATATCCCCATGAAGCTACTTAGATTATTTTGAGGAGAATGACACTAGCAGCTGCCACTTTTTGAAGATACCTCTGAAGGTGTGGAGGGGGATTGGGAGTGCTTTCTTGGATCTGTGGATCACAAAGGTAAAAGATGCTGCAAGGGGAGTCGGGGTTAATTAAGGCAGTTCTGAAAACCAGCCATTGCTTATGGCTCTGTTAATCATGCAAGAGCTGCTGTGAGACTCCTGATGTCTAAGGCAGGGAGAGTAGCGAAGGATGTCTTTGCATCTGATAGAGCAGTACTCTGCAGATTCTTGGAAAAATGCAGACTTCCTTAAGCAGTTAATCTGCATAGGAGATCGTGGAAAAGCCAACTTGGTAGTAGAAACATATCTCCAGCTATAGGTAATAGAGTATTTTGAATTTAATCTCCTGGCTCATGTAAGACCCCCTACTTGTGCTCTAGTTGGATTCTCTAAAGCATTGAGCTTTGGAATTAGCATCCAGAAAGCTGTAGTTTTGGACTTCTTGTAGATTTGTGTAAATGTTAACACATGGAATGCAGCTTCCTTGTAAATGAGGGACAAAACCATATTTGGTCGTTTACACAAAAAGTAGTCCTAAACTTGAACTTTAGGTTGAAGCTCATAGTGTTTATACTCTGACATGCAGGGAATGCAACCACTCAAAAATGTTTGATGCAGAAGTTCATACAGTGGGAAATCTCATTGGGAATCTGTAATTTCACACCCAAACAAAAAATGTTAGCTGGAGAAGAGTTTGGGAAGGCAGAGAGGGAGAAGCTGGAATTGCAAGTTTTCAGATTCTTTCATATTCTTTTTATTTCCTTTTGTTTTTTTCCTTAAAAATTTCAAACATTTTCAAAATTGCCCTCATGAAATTGTAAGAAAAGCAAAAAATGTAGGAGTATGTGTACAAAAGAGTAAACAGAAGAACTGGTATTATTTTCATCCCTTAAGAGGGAAAAATGCATGCAAATACAGGAAGGCCTCGTGCAGTTTCCTTTATGGCTTGTATCTGCACTCTCCTTTTCCTGTGAAGATGTCTGGGGAAATCCTGTGCTGTGGCATATTCCAGGGAGGTGCACTCTTGCTGTGTCCTTGGGGAACTGCTTGGATTTGTATGAATAATCACTCCTTGATTGGAGCAGGAAATGGAGCTTGGGCATTTCAGGGCTGTGCTTGTGTGAATTGGCCTGGGGAGCAGAAGAACAGCTCTTGTTCTCTCCCTCGCTCCTCTTTCAGACATCAGGAACTTTATTACCTCACAGAAAATTTCTATTTCCACAGAGGGAGCTCAAGAAGATTCTTTGGTGTCAGATTATGAGTGAATACAGATCTCATTTAATCTTTCATTGAAAATTTAAGACAATTCATAGAACCTCTCTCCAAATCCTTGTCACAGCACTCTGTTGATAAAGAGAGAATAAAAATTCTCAAATAATAAATACAAAACACGTAAAAGATTTTATTAGCCTTTTTAGCACATCATGTTAATCTCCTGATAGCTAATATTATGAGCAAGTCTGTGTCTGGAGAGAGTAATAGCAAAGATCTTAGGAATGGAAATAATGTCTTTTTAACTTCCCAAAGAGGATTCAAAGAGCTAGTTGATTGTTATAAAAACTGCTGCTCTTAGTGAGCATATTAAATTGGTAGAGCATTAATCTGATTATTTGTAAGATGTTGTCCCTTAAGAATCTATTTTACAATGTAGAAAGCTCATTTAAATATATAAAATAAAGCCATGAAAATGAACAGCATTTGTACAAATTAAATATTCTACCCCATCTGATAGTAATATTTAGTATCGATTGATACATCATGTTCCACACTGAATCAGTAAAGTGTTAGAATAGCATTTAAATTATAAAATTCAATACAGCTTTCTTTATCAACTTTATTATAACAGATATTAAGAAACTGTTCTCAGTTATTTTTCAGACATTTTAAATACTGTGTTTTATCTTGATGGGGAAAAAAGGAAGAAATACTGCAGAAGGAAGTCTTGGTTAACAGGATTTCTCCAAAGCCCAAGTCCTGTAAAGCTTCAGATTCTGAATTGATCTGATATCAGCTTCCTTTCTGTACAGTTGTGTGTCACCTTTTCTGTTTTTTCTTTCCGGAACAAAACCTAATTCTAATACACCTTCTCCTGTCTGCCTCTTGGTGTTCACAAGCTGGTGGTTAATGGACTAGAAACTTTGTCATTCCTTTAATAACAGAAAGATTTTCAAAGTCAGCAGTGGAAGGGGAGAAAATGGAAGTGCGAGTCCTAGGGGTTAATTGCTGCTTTGTTCCCCTTCTACAAATTTCCTCCAAGGCCAGCCTTAGCTTTGTCTAATATTTTCATAGCAAGTGTTCAAATTTTTTTTCAAGACATCTGTGTTTCAATAGATAGAGATACCTAAAACTTAAGTTGGATATGAATGCAATCTTGGCGTAACAATGCTGATTTTGCCTGACTTAATCAGAGCCTTAGCTGGGGCTTTGTGGTTTCACAGAGGGCTGTTTGTTAACCACACCGTGTGGGTTCCAGCACTGCAGCCTGTCGGCAGCTCCTTCGTCTGTTCCCGGAGCAGGGGGGGCTTTAAGCAGCACTTGAAGGACAACGTGCTAGAAAAATTAGCATTCAGCAGTTTTGCAAAGAGACAGCACGAGCGTAGCAAGGTCAAGCGCATGAGCAAAGCGGGATTTCCAGTTGCCATTTCATGAATTAAAACATCAGATGTACTAGTGGTTGATTTTGTTTATGTGGCTAAACTAAAAACATCAACACCTTCGCCTATGATTAGTATTAAACACTGTTCATTATGTGTTTCGTCATGATAGATTATGATAGATGCCCCCAAATTCAAAGCGTAGCCTGAAACTGTCTTTTAATCCCCTGAAATTCATGTGGGTTTAAGGGATTTTCTGATAGTTCCAAGCCTCAACCCTAATTTCTTGTTTCTATTATTTGAACCAAGCCCTTATGAGTATTTTACAGTATTTTTCTGGTGCTTTGTGTTTGTTATTTAAGCTTTACTGAAATTCTTAACCGTATTTTTACTGCATGTGTTTTAAGTAATGCATCAGTTGTGAGATGTATCTGTCACACAAAATGTGTGTCCAACTCATGGAGATTTGAGTCATAATTTAGCAAAAATTGCCATGTAACATTTCAGAGGTCAGAGATACTTCTGATTCTGACTTTAACCCAAAATCAATCAAATTACCAGTCTCCAGCTGGGAATGAAATTAGAATTAATTAATCATGTTGGGTCCTGCTTTGTGGGCATTTTCCTTAGTCTCCAACTGTGCCCTCTGAAAGAAAGTGCTAGGATCCTGTGGTAGGCAAATATGGAAAATAAATCAACATAGTAGGAGCTAGTAATGGGCATATAGTCAGAACTATCAGGTTTACAAGCCAGAACATTATCTACCTTCTTTTGAGAATGTCTTGCAAACACTTGAGTCCACCTGGAGCGTGTGATTTATCTGCGTTGGCTGGTGCTGCACAGCTCAGTGTTTCATATGTTCTCCCCCTGGGATTGTACTTACCCAGGGATTTCTTCATCAGCACAGCATGGATAAGGAGACAGCAGAAACTGGGGCTGAAGGGGATGAGGAATGCTCCCTCTGAAGGTGCAACCAAGGCTTGTTTTTTCCCAAATATGTAGAGGAGGAGATATCTGGTTCAGATAGGAACTTTCTTTTTGAAATACTGTGGGTGGTTCACATGAAGGGTGCAAAAGAGAGCGCAGTGTGTGTAGTTGCTGTAAAGAGCTTGGAACTATTGTAGGATTTGGTTTAGATTTGGGAATATTTTACTTGAAATAGCTTTGTATTTAATGCGTATTATATACTTCACTTGTGCATTTTATCTGGATTTCATTAATGGGAGTAGTTTATTTACAAGTACATGCCAGGCTAAAAGAAGGATGTGAAAGACTTTGTCCATGTGCAGGAGAAGTGGCAGATCCTGATTAAGTGTCAGAAGGGTTTGTCTGTGTTGGACCACAGTGTCTTTTCAGAAAGCACCAGTTCTCAGTGTTTGCAATAGCCTGGGTGCCATGAAACACTGTTAATGACCTATATATCAATATAGCAAGGATTTTTAGATGTGTAAAATAGAAGCGCACATACTTAATGTGGTAATTTTTTAAGAACTGAAAAAATACCTACAGTATAATGAAAAAGTTGCATGATGGGAGAGGAGACTGAAAATCCCAAAAAGTATTTTAAAATCTGAAGTATTGCAACTTGTGTCTGCATTTATCAGGAATTACTGCTCTTTTCTTCAAGACTCCCGCAATTTATTTTGTGAAGTATCAAGTGATTTGAAGCAACCAGTAAGATGCATTTTTAGATCATTATATAATGTAAACGCAAATTCTTGCCACATTTGCCAAGAATCAAGAGCTGTGCAGCTGCCTGTTGGAGGAGTAGGTAGGTACTCAGTGGGGAAGGCCAGAAGAGGTGGTGGACTCCCCAAAGGCAGACAAGGATTATGTGAGGGTGTGCATCTTTCTTGGCAGCTGGACAGTACCAAATAAAGAAAAAGCAGAGCCAGCAATAAAGATGGAATTGTATTTGTAGAACCTAGAGTGGTTTGAGTTGGAACAGACCTTAAAGGTTGTCTATTTCCCCCTGCCATGACCAGAGACACCTTCCACTAGACACGGTGGGAAGCCCCATCCAGCCTGGCCTGGAACACTTCCAGAGATGAAGCATCCACAGTTTCTCTGGGCAGCCTATTCCAATGCCTCACCACACTCACAGTAAAGAATTTCCTCCTATGTGATCTAAATCTGCCCTCTTGTAGTTTAAAGCCATCACCCCTTGTCTTAGCACCCCTTGCCCTTGCGAAAAATACATCTCCAGCTCTCTTGTAGCCCCTTTACCTACTGGAAGGTGCTCTAAGGTCTCCCCAGAGCCTTCACTTTTCCAGTCTGAACAACCCCAACTCTCTCAGTCTGTCTTCATAGGAGAGGTGCTTCAGGCCCTCCTCTGGACTCACTCCCTATAAAGGTCACAGTGCTCTCTTTGAAGCATATGACAAATCTCAGTTTTTATCTTTTGTGCGATGGCCAGTGTAAGCCATTGTACAGATGAGGAGATTTATTCAAAACTGTAGCTGCAATTATGACTGGAGTTTGTGGCTCCTGAGGGCATCCTGCTCAGAGCTAACAAAAAATAACAGAAGTGTAACAGAAGTTTATAGTAAAAGATCAGACAAGACATGTTTGCACAGGCAGGATAGAGTGATGCAAACTTTTTCACATAACTAAAGTCATTTATTACAGAAGTTTTACCAAAGCTATAGAACAATGTTCATATACTCCAAAGATATCCACCCACCTTTCTCTCTCCCTAGTAGTATTTATGCATGTAGAAAGAACAAAGTAAAGAGCGGAACATTCCCAAAGAGATGTCAAATTTTAAGAGAAATTCATGAAGAGATGCAACATACAATTCATGTTTTGATGCAGCAGCTACCAGGGGGCTTACAGGCTCTGTTGTATATTAGCTGAAGAAATTGTTTAGCTGCATGTAACACTTTCTAAGGACTTGTACAATATTAATTTCAAAGGAGTTTTAATTATGGCTATGTCTTCTGAGAGAATATCTTTTCCTCAAAGACAAGCTCTTATTCAGGTGGTAAATGTAATAAAAATGTGGTAAATGTAATAAAATTACAGCATTACTGCTTAGGTCATACTCTTATGCATGTGTTAAGCAATTCTTTTTTGTTATAATTTTTCATATTTCACCTTGAAAGCTTTTTCCTGTGATTTGTAGCTATACACGAGTCTCCGAGGATGAGGAAGGCTGAGTTTTCATACCATTCACAAGGCAAAGAACTTGAGTTCCAAATTTTCAGTTTCATGTTGTGACGGTTTATTCTTATTTGTGAGGCTTTCCATTTCTTGTATTGAGGCTGTGCAAAAGAGACTGCAGAAATCATTTGAAGGTTAGAATAAAAGACCTGAATAAATCAAACCAAGAGCTTAGTAATATCTAGAAAGTAGAAAGCCCTCTTATCACAGTTATCCCTTAAAAAAAAACCTCTGTAAGAAAACGTCTCTCTGAGTGAGAACTTCACTTTCTCAAAAAATAGAAATAAAAACCTGAGAAAAATAGAGACACCCCAAGACCAGAACAGTGCATACAAAACCAAAACATTTATTTCAGTAGGTGTACCCTTCTCTACATTTTGTCACATATCAGATGAAATCATCCCTTTGATCCCCAGTTTAAAACTTTCCTTGCTGTGCCAGCCTGAGTAAGCCCGAGAAGGGCAGAGCCAACTCCCTTGCATTTGCTATGCCATTTGAACTGAATTTAAAAATTGCAGTTTTTAAAAATAATACCGTTTTCTTCTCATTGCTGTGTTTCTCTGGCTTTGTTAAGTGTGGGAAATTAATGTAGACTTTGGAAGAGTTCCATCAACTCTGAGACAGCCAGTAAGGAAAGAGTCCAAGAAGGCTCAAAATTCCAGCAGCAGTACCTAATCTAGCCCATTATTTAGGATTTGTTTTGATGTTTTCAGTTTTCTGTCTTACTTATGCAGTCTTGAACTGCTTAAGTGTGTTTGAGGCTCTGAAGCTCACTTCCAGGAGTTCCATACTCCACAGACCTCTCACTGGCTGCCCTGACAGAGGAGTTTAAGCAAACTGAAATGAGTTGAAAGGTGGGGTAAAATGGCACACAACCTGAGAGCACAAGAGTAGGCAAGAAGAGATATGGGACAGATTGTTCTTTTCTTAAGCTGGTTGAATTACACGACCCTAGAGAAGTCAAAGGATCTTATACTGCTTTGGTTTGCCCTCTGCATAATGGTAAGGCATCTCTCTGAAAGCATGGGATCCTTGGATAAAATTTAGACAGCATTGCTTTATGAAGAATGTCAGGGACACAGATCTTTCTTGTCCTTGCTGTTCCAGCTGTATTTTCAGTGATTAGTCTAGCACTTGGATTTTATTGTATGCCAGCTCTCTTCTATTTTTGATTATTATTATATAATTAAAAATTTTTAAATGCTTTCTTTTCCCCATACCATTTTAGTCCTCATCTTCCCAGCACAGGATATTGTATTTCATACAGCTCTTGTCCGTTTTGCTTGAAGGAAAATTAGATATTATTTTGTTTTAGGCAGTGACTATTTTGACACCTCTGCCTTGCAGTTATTTCTCAAATGACAGAGTAACACTTTCTGTATACACACACAACATATTATAAAGGAAAGCATGACAGACTATGGTTGTTTCATTACCATTGGCTTTTTTCATTATAGGTGTTATTTGCTCCCCTCTGTTAAATCAACCCACTGAAAAATTGATAAAAAGATGGTGTGAAATCGCCCTACTGTACATTCAGTTTGAGTTTACTCTGTGCCATTTACGAACACTAAACAAAGCTGCTTTAGTATGCAAAAATAATACAGTTCTTGAATGGTTTTGAAGCAAAGAGTATCTATAAAATTTACCTCAAATGCTTAAATAAAAAAATTACACACAACCTCAGAACAGTTCATTTTAATTTTCAAATTGAGCGTGGTTATATATAGAAGCATTGAATGCCTTGAGAGTTCCAAAATTTCTTAAAATAGTCTCCTCTTTTATATATGGGGGTTTGTGCTATTTTTTCCCTTAAAATCTGGAACACTTTGTTTTAATCAAGAGATCAATGACTGTGCTGAAAATGCTGCTTGACATATTAGCCAGCTTGAAGAGAGTGGAAACTTAAACTATCTTCTCTCCCACCATCGGCCAGATGTTCAGACCTTCACCTTTTGATCCCCTGAGCCAGGGTGCAAGAATGCTGAGCTCTCTGCCAAAGCTACAATGCAGTGTGCTGACTCTGTAGTAGTAATTGATATGTACTGTCAGTATGGCTATGGCTGTCTTTAGACCCTTCTGTTGATACCCTCACATTTATTTTTAAGATTCTTTTAAAATTTTAATAGGAATTAATGTCTTCATGATTCTACCTCTTATTTACATGGCAAGATACTTCTCCATTTACATAACATTATATTAAACCATAATAGTGATAAAATACTAGAAAGAAAATTGCCTCAAGTTTTTTCTTTACTATATGATACCTCTCCATCCCTTTGCATATTTTAATGCACACTCACTGCAAGGGATTCTTGCTCCACAAATTTAAAGACAACAGAGTAAAGCATCTAGTGGCATTCCTTGGGTTGTCCCCTTTTTTTCTCCATCACCAAAGTGGGAGGGAGCAGTTCAAGTATATACAATCCTGTGGAGATGCCTGAGATTTCTCTCTGCCGGCCCAGGCAGGGGATGCCTTGAGCAGGATGCAGAGATTAACTCTATAGATGTACAGCATATGTTGGAGGACTTGCTTTATTTATATAAAGGCATGTGCTGAGTACCCTGCTGAAGGAATATCTACCATAAGAAGAAAGATCCAGGATCTCGGTGTCAGCATGCTCTGTGCCCACTTTGCTCCTTCTGAGACACAGTTACATTGAAGAACAGAATTACTTTTATGAAACTGACAAAATTAGAATGGTGGGGGATTTAATTAAATGAGATAACTCTGAAAACTGCTGCTTCATCTCTTCAGAGCATAATGTAAAATGTGAGTTATTTGACTCTATGGTTCCAGGGTAGCCCGTGTAGATTTTAATTTGAGTCTGACTTATACTAGCAATGTTCCTAGTATGTTTCTAGTTTTATGGGTAAGAAACTATAACTTGCTGGTCATTGCCAGCATATATGTAAAACAGGAAACAGAAAGAGTTGTACTGGAGAAATATGATGCAGCTCAATCACACTACACCAGTTAATGCTACTGCAGCTTTTGGTGTATCCTTAACCTTCCTGTGTTCTGTGCCCACTGACATCTTTCCCATTGACATTGCAGTGAGAAAAAGTTTGGGGTTTAGTGTGTACCAGTTGCATGGTTCAGAATAAAGGTCTTCTGCAGCCCTGCTGGCTCTGCCCAGAGTAGTTTTCTGGAATACCTGGTCTCAGGTGTGCATGTGATGCCAAGCTGGAGAGCAGTTTGCTTAGCAGTTGTATTAAACTGAGAGCTTGGGAGTAATTAAAAGGTGAAGAGGAAAGGATGGTGTTAGAAGTTATATTAACCTCTAACCATGTTTCTTGCAAAAGGATTTGTGCATGGTAAAGAGATACCATTTGCCATGTGTTAACGTTACTGCACTTTTTCTTGATACCTGTCAAAATGCTTTATTTTTACAGTTTTTGTCTATATTTTCCTTAGGAGACCAGATGTCTTTGAAAGTGTGAGAAACACTGTTAAGCGTGCCATGAAGGGACTGAAGGGAAAACCTAAAGCAGTTATGTTTCACTGAAATGGTTTCACATATTATTTCTATAAAAGCCTTTGGATCAGTGCTGTTTTAAGTACTGAAATTGAATCCACGAAATGTAACTCTCATGGGTTCAACATTTTTGTAAACATTAATATATAATAGGAGAAATAGGATTAAATTTTTTTCTCTAAATTGGTCAAGCCACTGAAACCAAATATATTTTAAGGTATGTGATATAAAATTTTAAAATCTATAAATATAAATAATGTTGTTTTACAACTGATACACATTTTCGTTCAGGAATATTTTAATTTTATTGCCCAAATGTTTTGCCTTCTAAGTTTAAATTATTTTAACTTTCTTTGCTAGAATTTCAAAACTGTAATGAAGTTTATTATTTTCAGAGTAAATATCTGCATAGCATATTAAAACCGAAACATTCAGTGTTCTCTTAGTTTATAAAACCTTCTTGGCTGACACTTGAATTGAGAATCATATTCTTTATTACTACACAGCGGAACAATTTTAATTGCTCCCTTGAACATTGCAATACTTCCAACCATGAAAAATAGCATAATAGCCATGAGAGTAAGCCTGTGTTATTTCAGTCACCTTTCTCATTTGACAGTGAAAATCATATATTTAAAGACAGAAGCTGCAGTCATGTAAAAATAATTTTTGAAAGCTACTGCTGACATGGTAAGGAATGGAAGTAAGGGAATTCTGATGAGGAATATTATCTACTTTGTCCAGCAGAAGGAGAAAAATCCTAAGCAAAACTGAATGAGGAAATCATCCAGTAAAATTTAAAAACTCTCCGTTAAATATCATTGAGTGTATTAGTTGCACCAAATACCGGAATATATTCAGTATAAAAGGCAGAGTGAAATCATCTACATAACAATTAAACAATGCTTTGTGTTCTGGTTAGGAATGTTACAGGACAAAACTACCCAACAAAATTAAGAAAAGCTGGATTCAGACTGCCTTGTACTGAACAGGAAAGAATCTGATGAGCTTCAGTGAGCCTTAGATCAGCCTGCTAGGAAAATCACTTGAAAATATGGACAAACTATTTAGGCAAAAGTCAGTCCATTTTTTCCCTTTACTAAAGCACTTTAATGGAAGAATCTATTCAGTGTTACGCTAGTAAGAAAAAAAAGCCAGAGAAATTTCATAAAGGTGTTGTGGGATTTTTTTCTTTTTAGAAGTGAATTTTTTTTTTCAAGTCCTGAAATGAGTGTGAAAATTCATCTCCCTTTCAGTAAAAAAGTCTTATCTAAATTTTTGTTACTCTGGTGCCTTCAGTTCCAGATAAGGTACTTTTAGGAGAACATCAGCGTATCTGATACACAAATCAGCATTCATACCATTAGGATAAGGTACATGCACTGCTCATCTCACTATATATATATATGAATATATATATAATTATAAGAGTTGTTCAAGCAGCTTGGTACGGAGTTTTATGCCCTTCTGGGATAAAATGAACTGTTGTTGGGGAATAGCCAGTCACTCCTCTGGCTGGCCCATGACATCACAGAGTGGTGGCTGCCCCAGTGCCATCCACTGGCTTTGTCAAAATGGCACTTTGCATCCCAAGTCTGTTGTGCAGTGCTCTCCTTCCTGCTAATCCATGTGGAAGAGCAGCAGTTAAATTGATGCATAAGATGATGAGTTTACAAGACTCATTAACGTGACTGAAATTCTAATGATTGTGTTCTCAGTACAGGCATATGGAACACTAATCTTTAGATGCAAATCAGAAGAATATTTTTCTAAAAGGACTTTTCTGTAGTGTGATATCCTCAACAACTTTATCTGAAATGAAAAACAGACAAGCCTTTCAAACAGTGTGCCTAAATAGAACTCTTAATCATATTGCATTTCCTCCCTCACCTGCTGAGTGACATTGCTCACAGATTTTCTGTGTAATTACTGACCTTTGACTAGCAGTGGAAAAAATATCTTGCTGCTCTTTCTGGCCATTCTTCCTCTCTCTCATTTTGAGTACTTGTTTACCAGCTCTTAAGGCAAACTTCATGTTATTCACCATTGTCACAACTGAGCAATTTAGATCACTTAAAGAATCCCTATTAAAGGTAATAGTAAAACTGGTTTTAATATGATGTTGTAAAATGTAGCTTAGCAAGGTTTAATGGCAAAGTTCTATCTCTTACATGGATGAAACATACAAAGGAAAAGCAAGTTAGAATTGAGCTAGAATTATTTGCACAAAGACCAGAGATGCAAAAGGGTAAGGGAGACCCTCTCAACAAATCACAGGGTTCAAAATATGCTCCCTCACTTTCTTAACTCCCATTGGAGGTTGGGTACACCTACTTCCAGTCTTAGTCTCAGATTTGGACAAAAGTTTATATCTAGTGGAATTAACTGCATGTGTTCCATTAGTATAATTCAGCATGCTATTAGTCACTTACCAAGGATCTCTTGGAATAAAATGCCTCACTGCCTTGGGTAAAGAAGGATCTCTTAGTCTGAGAAGAAAAGAATCTCACACCTTGAGAGGTGTCCCAGCTCAAGAGGAGAGTCACCTGGCATGCAGTCCAGTGGCAATGTAGAGGAGAACTCCAGTTAGACTCATCCAGAGATCTGTGGTACTTCAATGTGGTCTTTATTTGTTCCTTGACAAATGAATCTTGGAAAAGCCACACTCTATTCATGTGTTGATCGCACAATGGGTGTTCCAAGCTCATGTGGATGCTCTCTGTTTCTCTGTGGGTGTCCTTGAAGAGCTCTTGGCCTGGCTATGGCTCAAACATTTACCTCCTTTGGAGCCTGTACCAAAGTACTGCTGGTTTGGATAAGGGGCTCACAACCACTCTGAAATAATTCCTTAGCTCAATTACCAGTTTGAAGTTAGGTTCTTTTTGCTGGTCTAGCAGTGTAAATGGTGCATACAATAGTTTCAGTGCATTAATAACAGGTCTTAAAATCTCCTGTTTGTTTCAAGTTACCTAAAAATATCAGGCCCTAAGTTTTGTATCTCTTCCTATTTTATCAAACTTTACAATTGTTTGTAGAATACATTTTCAGTCAGAACACAGAATCCAGGCTGTTACTTTTAGAAGATTTAGTTCCCAATTTTAGAGCCAAACTCCATTTTCTTTTTGTGAGCCTGTTCTATTGATCCATTTCTCTCCAGAGGAAAATGGGGTCAATACCTTAAATTATAACTATGAAATGAAAGGATACAGGAGAATCTTATGCTGTTGCTCTGTGGTTTTCACTTTTTTAGATTCATACCTCCTGTTTATCGTAGCCTCTCATTTCTACCATTTACCTTTACCACAGGATTGATCTCACGCTTGGTCCTCCAGAAAGATCTTTTCATGACTGGGAGACATCAGAAAAATCTGCCACGTCCTCTGGGAACTTATTCCAATGAATTATCAGTTTCACTACTAAAAATTCATGGTTTATTTCTGATTTTAATTCATCTGGCTTAAGCTTTCACATACATATTGCACTTTGATTTGCTAAATAAGTTCCCTTTGGAGTCCAGTATTCAGCAGTTTCTCTTTCACAACTCTCCAGGTCCTGACTGTGTTTTTTTTCCTTACAGCTCTCCAGATTTTCCAGTCTCTCTTGTAAATGCACTGCAGTGTGGTGGGAATGCTTACTGATTCCCATTAGGTTTTCATGAGCTTTAAGTTCCTCTCTTTCTGTCACTACACCTTATGGACAAACCCTGTTCACTGCAAATTCCCCTAAACATTTTACTTTTCACCAGTCTTCAAGGCATTCAGTGGTTTTATCAGGAATAACCTTTCAGCTTGGTAATGAAAGTTACTGAATAGTGTTTATTCTAGAACTGATTTGTGGAAGAGAGTATTGGAACCACCTATTTAAATCATGAATATATATTCCTCCATCATGGCCATTATGTGAATGCAAAACCTTTGGTGGAAATTGGGGGATGTTGTTAAATTAACAACTGAACCGGAAGTTTTCCCAATGTAGGACCCATACATTTAGCCAATTCATTCAAATGTTCTTTCAGTGCACATCATTTACATCCCAAGCTTGTCTGTTCAATGATCTAGAAACTATCTAGTGCCTTTTGGGGTAGTAAATCTCTTTTTTTCATAAGGGTTTAAGAATTCTTTATTTATTCTGGTTTTACATACTGCTGTCCTAAAAGTTCTCCACAGAATTTTCAGAAATTCTTTAAATGAAACTGTATCCAATAGTGATTTGAGTATATACATTTTAGAATGTTTTTTACAGGTATTAACTAGTTAAACCAATAATAAGGCACAGTATTTCAATAGGATGTTAAAGTTTGAAAGAAGTTTCTACTACGTATAGAGCATTTTCATTATAATTTCTGTGGTGCAGTCCTTCAGCCATCTGAATCCTATATAATAAATCACAGAGGGAGAAGTAAACTGATGATGTGAAAATACTAATGGCATGTGGATGTGGCTGTTGCCAGCAGATAATATGAAAGATTCTAAAATTATCCTAATTGATAAGTATTACAAGTATTATTCTTGTTTTCCAGATTGTAGACAATTGTGTAGTGTATATTGCAACTTCTCTGATGGTAAAAGGAGTTTATAATGAAACATTAATGTTTGTGACATTTTGCCATGCTGGGGGGAAGAGGCTGTAATTTGGAACAGCCTGCATTATTGCAAATACCAGAGTGTTGGGGTTTTTTTAATATTAACTTGACATTCTTACAATAAACTAAGATTCAGTGCCAGGATTATGAGCTTCTTCCTTCTCATGGTTTCTGTTATATGATACCCATTTATCAAACTTAAGTGGCCAAATCAATAGAGTGTTTCCGTAGCAGGTAGTAATTGCTTTAGACTTATTACCTATACTAACAGACTTTGAGTTCTTACCATCATTCTTCACTGAGCATCCCAAGTTGCTTTTTACAGAAGAAGCTGATATACCGCTGTTTTTCCCTTCATACATGTTAAGTGTGTAAGATTGCTCTGGAAGAACCAATAAATGGGTGGGTTATTTAGACTGACTCTCCACAATGTACAGTTGTATGCAGTAGCCACATTCTGCAGTTGTTTATGCTCTGTCAGTGCTGGGAGGTCCTTTGCACATCATTTTACATTTTTGTTCATTAAAAGAAACTTTGTCTGAGATAATACTTTCATTGTGCTTACCTTTTACAAGCACTCTGCATTTTCAGATTAACTGAAAGGTTTATTGGTGCTGGTATTAGAAAAATTAAGCTTTTATGGCCAGTGAAATGTGTTTTTCTCTCCTGAGATAATGACTTGTACACCTGGCACTTTTACGGCATCTAATGGATTTTATTTTTAAACAGCTTTAATTAAGCTTGTGGTATCACATGACACAAGCAAGCGACGGGTTTTTTTCCTTATCTCACAAATCAGGATATTAAAATGGATTAATTAATAGATAACTATGGCCTTGAGATCTCATTAGAAGACTAAATATTTCATAGTTTAAGAACTGGATTATAGGGTGCTATAAACTGCAGATATTATATCATCTTTAAATACACTGAGCTCAGTAGTACCTGCTGCTTTTAGAGGCATTTGGCTAATATTTTTTTATAACTATATACAGAAATTGCCCTTTTCGTATTCAGATGTATGCCTCGTATATTTGATTTAGATTGGTGCTGCTGCAGAAAAGAGAAAGATCCATCCTGCCAGGGTAGGCAGACCATCTAAAATCCAGAAAGCTGGATGGCTGCTTTATTGATGTTTTCCTTAAGCTTGGCATTACCTTATTGCTGTCACTTTGCAGAGGGAGAAATCCCAGGGTGACCTTGTCCGAACTGCACTGTACAGCAATAGGAGAAAAATACTGAGGGGTGGTTTGTTTTGCTTTTTTTTTTAAGGAAGTTGTACTCTACTCAAGAGAAATAGTATTATTCATTCTCAGTTTTCTATTCGGATTTATTTAAGATTATCTGCCCCAAGGGATAGAGGGTAACAGAAGTGAATAAAAGAAAATCACATATGGATATGTAATATTCATATGGACAGGTGGAACATAATGCTTTGAGCCCAAACTGTTGGGAGAAAATGTATGTGGTTCTAAACCCTGAGAGAATCAGGAAAGCCTTAGAAGTCCAATCAAGTAATAAACAGAAGATTTAAATAATATAGCAATGACAGTAAATATTATGGAGGAATGTTTTCATTTTCATAGCTCTTGAAACTTTAATGCCTATTTCATTTGAGCTTTGACTTTTTTCATAGGGACCAGAAAGACTAACCATTAACTTCAAAATGAACCATAAACCCTGGAAGATTAGGCAATTCATCTTACTTGTGTGCATAGCATCTGCCATGGTGGATTTCCAAGTCAATCTGTAGATGTTATCACACAGTAAGAAGCTGAGTGAAAATAATTCAGATTTGTAAACTTTGTGAGCCCTTCTCTATTGCAGTATTATTTCAAACATTTAAGGGCACTTATTCTGGATTTCTAGTCCTGCATATTTAGAAAGCAAATAAACAGCCATACTGGGAGGAAAGTGCTTTGCACTGAAAGATGAATGAAAAAAGGCAGAAGACGACTCTCAGATGAATCACGATTCCCGTCTTCTCTGTGCATTTACTCTTTTAAGCTTGTAAAACCTTGATCTCCGAAAAACAGATATGCAAGTTAATTCTTGCATGAAAAATAAATGTGGCATTTATCTGCCATTTTTATGTTATTTTCCCTTACATTGGACGTTCCTATGTCATTTATAAAAATACAGTTATTATAACCTATAAAAGTTATTTCTAGAACTCAAGCTTTAAAAACTTACCCATGCAGCCTGAACATTTGCCAGGCTTACCTTACCACTCTGTCTCAATAGCTAGAAGAAAAAAAACAACTGAAGATAACCTAATAAAATAACGTTAGGAAAGGGGCGAGGCAAGGTATCGTTTGTAAATGTATGAAAAACAGTATTCTAAAATTCAGAATGGCCAACTTTGACTTTTCTAGGAAATAGTGTAGTCAGTTTGTAAACAATTCTTATATTTACTACACCCTTCCTGTGTAGATTCTTATTTCATCTGAAGTGCTTCTGTGGGATGTAGCAGAGAAGATAACACTTTAAAGCACTCTCTCATCTTCAAGTTGCTTAGTTCAAAGACACATTGGGGGATGGTTGCCACCTATTTGTTAAAATGTGAGGTGATAATAGTTGTGCTCGTGGTCTCTCACACCTGTGCTGATGCTGCAGTGCCAATGAATAAAGTGTGGTAAAAAGATTGTAGTCTTGCTGCAAAACTCAGTGGATTGTGAACTCATTCTGAGAGTAAAACTCGTGAGAGAAACTACTGTTTTGACTTAGTAATTTTTCCAACCACAGTGGTGTCGTAACAGTTACCTTCTTTTGCTTATTAAGAGTTGTTTCATTAAGCAGGCTGAGAAATATTTTCATAGTTTCATGGACTCATAAAAATACGATTTGGGGTAGCTGGTTTTGCCTAATCAAATTCTACCATGTGGTCAAGGGAAACCACAAAAATCCTGTTCTTCAAAATTTGAGAAAAAGGCCCATATCTGTGATCCTGAATTTCAGTTATATACTGGGAAAAGGAAATCATAGTTATATCAGAAGTGATAGTTTCAATTAAAGTAGCAGTGGAATGTTTAATCTGTTTGCCAGGACCTGTCGTCTCTTTACCGAAGGGAAGAAATTACCATAACGGGAGCCTTAGAGGCACAGTAGTAACTAATGTTTATGAGAAATACAATATGGTCAGGAAAAACTAATTCCTTTGATATGTATATCATTGTAATTTCTCTATGGATGTGTGTAGTAGGTAAGATCCTTCAAAGATTGTCAGAGCAGTCCTGTAACTTAATCATGTATTGCCTTCATCACTTCAATGGACATGTGTAAAGCAGTGCTTAAAATGCATTTGATACAGTTTCTGTAGTCTTTCATCGATATTCCATTTGCCTATAGGTGCACTGGATTTATTAAAGTTAGTATGATTCACTACTTGTTTAGAAAAATACTGTGTTACCTTTTTGAACTGGGACCATGTTTTCATTAAATGCACTGACTGCATTACCTAAAGGAACCTTGGTCTTTGATTTGGATCTCTTGTCATTGCTCTATGAAAAGTAATAAGCAGCTCTTGTGGATTTGGTGAGATCAGTGTGTTTAGCTCTAGATACTGGACAGATGAGGTACTAAACCCATTTGACTACCCTGTCAAAAGTTGGTGTTAACATGAAGATATATGTCATATAAATATTTGCAGTCAGAATTGTGGAGATGTCAGTCAACCCTACTTAGCTGGGTGCTTGAGAAAAAATCATTCTCAGCAGCACAGATTTTGGAAGCTGAGGGGATCTAGGGCTCCCAAGGTCTACAAAGACACCCATCTCTGTGGCTTCGTGTGCTTGCCTACACTGAGAAGGAAAAATACATAAGCAGAGAGCAATTATGACCTCCATAGCAGCTATGTTCACTCAAGAAGTATTGAAAAAAACTAAAAAGCAATAAAAAAGAAATTAGCAAGGAGACTGGGAGACAGACGTTAAATCTAGGCACCTTAAACACAGCTATTTGCTTCTGTGTCTGTGCATGCATGGGTTTTATTTTGTGGAGTTGTTTGTCTTGTTCCTTGTGGCTACACCGTTTTTTAAGGCATACAATGAACTCTGCTGTTGAAATACTCTAATCCCTTCTCTGGAGTAAGATGTCATGTTTTAAAAATCTGTAGTCCTGCTGGTTTTTAGCCTAGCTAATTTTTCACACAGTATTTTAGCAGCAAAAGTTTGTAGTGTTCAGTGAGGTTGGGCTTGTGTCATTTTTTACTTGTTTTTCACTTGTGTATGTGTCATTTTTGAAAACAGAATATGTTTGTTTAACAGAATGTTACTGAAATTACCTTGGCCATCAATGCCTGAATATCTTTAAAAATCTGCACCAAAGAACCATATTGCTTCAGTAGCCTGAGAACTTTGCTCTGCAAGCTCTGCTTCAATTGCACCTACTACCAAAAGCTTCAGGAAGTACTGGCTTCATCAGTAGGATGTGAAGTATCTAAATTTCACAAAACAGAGTTTTAAGTTTCTGGCATACTGGTATTTTGAAGCAATTTAATTTAATAAAGGCTTCTTTTTGCAAGAAAATCAGTAATATAACTGCTTAATTTTACAAAGATCACCATGTAAAGAAGTTTCTAAGTATCAGGAGAGTAAAGATGATGTATTTACAGGAGCAACCAGGAAATATATAGTGAATGGCTGTAATAATTTTTGAAGAGAATAAATTGATACTAAGCTCTGCATTTCTGATCTATTTAATTGAATGCATTTACCCAGAAGTGCTAAATGCAGTAAGAAACGTGGAGCTAGAGCTCTGTGTTTCATTTCTGTGAACAGTGACCCCTTTGGTTTCTCATACCAGAAATATTTCAGTTATTGCAGTTAGATATAGCAGAAAAATTAATTTTTTTTACTATGTTTGATTATAGGGTTTTTTTAAACATAGTTTTTATTATGTTTTTTGTTTACTATAGGGTTTTTTTTTACTATGTTTGATTATATTCCCATCATTACAGAGAAAGATAAAGACCATTTCCCAAGGTACTTAATAAAATGAAATCTTCAAAATTATTGCCCAATTAAGTGCAAACAAAATAAAAGTTAATATGGCTTCAGGTGTAGCTGTCAGTAGTTTTGACATCTTTCAATTTTTATGCTGATTTTGTATTTTCAAGAGTATAGCTGTCATTTGAGGAAAAAGAGTGTGTTTTAGCCCAGTGTCCCATGGGTTAAATAGCCTTGTTAGTTATCTTCTAACACCTTTGGCCGTGTCAGATGGAGGTGCACTCAAGGACCTGCCCAAGGTACCCCTACCCATGCACACTTTGGTGCTGAATGATGCACTAAGAAAGGCTTTTTGGATGCTGGATCATTTAGGCCCCACTCTAGCAAAAAGCAAGCTTATCCTAATTTCTAAAAGAAAACATAAAATCATATAATATTACAATGACTATGTTAATGTCTCCAAGTGCCAGATTGGGTCCTATTCAAATCAATAGTTGGCATTACTTTGCAAATGCTACTTTATTGTTAAAAGACATTTAGCAAGACACCAGGGAGATTAAAGAGTTAGCACCTGTCTAGAGACAGATCTTCTTTTTGAAATATCTGTATTGTTCAGGCCTTGATATCATGAGCTAATGAACCATATACTTGCAAAAACAAGGCTTCATGTAACCTAGTGTTTTGTTAGGAAAATTTACCTTCAGTAGAATGTTTCTTTTTTGCGATTGATTACAACCCACTTTCATCACTTCTGATCACTAAAGAAATTAAAGTAGCTCTCCTCATGCTCCTGTGGGTGGATATAAAACTTACTAGCATACCAATACACACATATGGAAGATACCATGATCAATCTAATTACAATCATTATCTTTTTCACTTACGTAAATTAGGGATGAGAAAAGGAGAAAAATACAAACATTTCATAACAATTTCTAGTACTGAGTCATCAAAAGGAAACAGTGTCACTACTTCAGACTAACCACAACCAATTTGGCAACTTGGCATTACAAGAAATTAAGCACAATTACAGTAATACAGAAGTCAGCTGCTTTTTATTTTTATAATACCATTGAAATAGCCAGAAAGGAAATTTAAATACCTACCTCTTAAATAGTTTGCATGTTTGTGCCACAGATGAAAATAAACACAATAATTTTAAATTCTTTCCTTTTTAGGTAATCTTAAAGAATTTAGGAGTAAAAAAATGCTGGGTATTGTAGAAGGTACAAATAAATAATTTAATCTTTTAAGGAGAAATAATCATCAGGCAGCAGAATATTTCATTTGGTCTGATGTCTATGGTACTACATAAAAACAATCTTCATGTGGGAAGAAGTGTGGGGTTTTTATGTTAGACTAGTTAAAGAAAGACACTAAATCCGATTAATTTAAGAAAATGACACTACATAACCTAAATATTGAGAACAATTTCGTTTCATGCAAAAATAATTTCAGTCCTGAAAAGATTCTTTACTCAGACAAGGAATGATAAAAGAGAACTAGATCAAGTGGTTGATGGCAAAGAGTAGCCTTCAGTCAAACTTAAGCAATGGGCCTCTTGCTGTAAATGTTTGTTGAGTGCTTGAAATTTCACAGATCTTAGCTGATGATGAGTCTAAATTTTTTTAAATGTGCCTCTTTTTTTTTTCATGTAGTTTTCTCTTGTTTGTTTAGTCCTAGATGATTTTTAAAAATTTTGGGGACAAATAAAGGACATAAGCTAGGAAAAAATGCTTAACAAATAGACTGAAAAAGGATAAAAATGAGATGCAAATAAGATACTTTTCAGGCACAGTTTTTAATTACTTGGTTCCCAGCAATTATCATTCCATAGTAATATAATATTGAGAAACAGTAGATCTATACATAAAAGCTTATATGAGAACCTTCCATAAAAGTTAAATAAAACATATACAGTTTATTACAAAAAATATTTTGGGCTTAGGAAACTTAATTTTACAGTTTTCAGTTGCAAGTGTCTAGAACCTTACTGTTGAAATTTTGATTCCACAGACAAATAAACTGCTATCTTTTTTCTTCATCTGAGCTGTTTTGTTTGCTTCGTTTATTGAATTCACTGAGCCTCATGTGATCCAAGTTACACAACTTCGTAGCCAAATTCTTTTCAGAGGAATAGCTGTCCTCCCTGGTTTTCCCTTCACCTTCCTCCCCCTCTCCCATACCTGTATCCTGGCCCCATTCAGTGACTGCAGACCCCTCATCAGTAACCTCACACAAGTAACAATTCCATCTTCTGCCCTCATCACTGCTCTCCACTGTGATAACAAACTTCTCAGCAACATTCTCTGTGCTTTCCTGGTGGTTATAGCTCAGTTTAGGACACATAAATAACGCTGTTTCTGTTGTACTAGAAGTGACAGTGTTAACATTGTTCTCAGAGGATTTGCGTGAATAACAAGTTTGAACTGATTACATTGAGTGTCATCTGTTCTCCAGGAAAAATGGAGATGATTGATAAAGATAATAATTTGTTTTCATTTATTCCATGCATAAAGAAATGTGTGATGGTGGAAATCTGGGGTCTGGTATTTAGATTAACACAGACTTAATCTGGTTTGTGATATCTGGACTAATTTTTGTAACCTTGTGTTGTCATGAGCAGATGTTCCTTAGCCCAAGGCAGTGTTTAATTTAAAACAATACAAGCAAAGTAAACTAACTAAAGCACTGTAGATTTTTCTAAACTGTGGAGAAAACACAGAAAAAAAAGTTATTGTGGTCCTTCATGGAGGAAAGGCAACCTAACAACAGTCTCATGTAACTAGCTGGAAGGATTTAGGGAGATTTCTAAAGATAATCAGTTTAATTCTGAATATTATGGTAAAGTCCTTGTTGCCTTTGCAAATCCTAAGAAATGGGCTTTATTCAGGTGACCTACTTGAAACTGGTGGGAACAGACTTCTACTGGATGAGTCTTCACACTGTTTGTGCTGTCACGGGAGGAATTAAGTAGTATTTACCTGACTTCAGTGTAGTGTGGAAGTTATATAAATCTGTTATCAAATTAGCAATTTGAGTTATAATTACACTGAATATAGTACAACTTTTCTTGAATTCACAAAAAAGTCATACAGATTAAGTAGACTTAGAGTGTATGTTATGTTACAGCCGTATAATACGTGTGTATAAAATAATGAAATCAATTAAATGTTGTACAGGTCAGCAAAAACTAATAGATAAGGATTCTAAACTTTAATAGCTAAAAGGAAGGTCTTAAGCTGGATAGTTGGTTGATTTACAAGAGGTATAAAAACAAAATGCTGATAATTTTTAGAAAGGAGAATACATATAATACTGCCTTACTCTAACATATTTGTTATTATATGGGATAAAGACCCTTGTACCCAAAACTGATCTATTCTGAGACTTATCCTTCTCCCGCTTGATAGAAAACTGTGTCAGGCTTTTAAAAATAATACTATATTTATGTGCAGAAAAGCTCAGTTTTGCTTTGTTTTCTTTTTTTACTTAACACGTGTAATCCACGAAGTTAATAGTTTAAGTGGATTGGGAATCTGTCTGTGATTTGTCCAGGGTAAATCTCACTGAAATAATCTCATCTCTCACAACACAGAGACAGGGAAACAAACCTGAATGCAGGATGTTGTATTTGCTAAGTCTAAGAAAAAAAATTTTTTTTTCCATTTTTTTGTAACAAAAGAGATTTTTCATTATTTATTCCTTTATTCAACTAGAATGGGTTGGTTGTTTCAGTTTAATGCTTAATTTGATATTATTTTATTGTATCATTAGAGATCACAAGAAATCCTACTTCCCTTTCTGAAGGGTTGAATAAAATATTTTAGTAGCATTTTGGGAGTTTTTTAACTGTAACAAAATACCACTTTTCTCCAGTGCTAGCTTATTATTTGTAAATATAGAACTCAGCATATCTCGTCTAACTCTCATTTTATTTGTCTAGACCCAGGATTATCATTACCACATGTGTGCAAATAAAATAATGTTTTCTACTTCTGAAGACAGTTAATAATGATTTAATAACAAATTAACTGGTAGACAGTCAGCATGAAAAGAGGTCTAATTTTATTTGTAGGAATAGGGAGGGTAAAAATAATTTATGAATAGCCTGAAAATTGGCAGTGTTAAATAAAAATGGGGAACTTTTTATAGAGACAGTGTAATTAGCTTTGCTACTTCATGTTTATTTCTGTGTACCAGGGAAATTTTAATCCAGCTTTTAAGTATCCATTTCAGATTAGTACACCTCTTTCAAATTTTTGTTAGCTTTATGTATGGTGTCAATGTTCTATTTGATTCCAAATCTGTAAAAAAACCTATAAAATAGTACTACAGAAAGTACTTTAATCAGGATACTTTAGGCCATCATTTAGCATTGTAATTTTCAAGGATAATGCCCCACTTTTAATCCAGAGCTAGGTAAAATAAGAATTTGGTTTATTAATTGTAGTCATAGAGGAAGGAAAATTAATACCGTTAGAATTAAAAAACAAGAACTATGTGTAGTTGAAATTATCTGTATCCTTGAAGACCTTTTAGAAAGACATTATGATTCGCCACTTCAATTGTATGTCTTAAATAATTTGGAAACTTTTTTTAAGTCCACAGCTGGTTTAATAACTAGCAGAAGCCTCACTGAGTTCATTGCTGAATGTTATTAAAACTTTTATTATTCTCTCTTTTGTGTATTTTACTGGTGTTAACTGACAAAAATCTCAACCTGTCTAATGAATATTCACAGATCCCCTCAAGAAAATCTTTTGAATGTGGAAAAAGAGCTACTTCACATAATTTCCTCTTTTTAGACTTTATTTTTCATTGTTTATAAATGATCCTGCAATATCAGAAGTGGTTCTGATTGCCTATATATCTAATCCTGGGGTTTTTTCTTAAGTAGAAGTAGGATTGAAGGATAGGATAATATACCAAGTGGTAAGTCAGTCCTGCAGCCTAGAGGAAACTCAGTAGGATGGAAGGAAGAGACCTACTTATCATCTATAAATACTTTCAGAGTAACTGTGTAGATGAAGGAAGGAATTATTCCCAGTCTGGGAAGATACCAAGATAAAGAATAATGGCCCAAAGCTATTAGAAACTGATTTTAACAATGGGCTGCAGTTGTCAACTGATGCAGCTGGTAAATCTGCACTGAAGTCAGACTGAGGAGTTCTCCATCAGTGCAATCATTGGGACCAGCCATTCCCAGTTTGTTGATTTTGTCGTTTGCAGAGAGGTCTTAGCTCACTTACTTGAGAGTGAGGTTTTTCCTGGTTTAAATAGAGTCAGCTGTATGGATAGCTGATGTCACTCTCTCACACTCTTTGTGGCCCACTGCCTTCCCCAAACTGTGTTTGTCCTGATGGGCTCTAGTTTTCACTGAGTCTTCCCACGTTCACTTGTACCTACTGAGCCTTGGCTCCAGGCTGTACCTGGCACCAGTGGAGCCTCCATTAGCAAGGTGGGAATGATCCTTGCCTCACTCAGGAAAATGAGAAAATCAGATCAGAGTAAAGCAGATTGAACATCAGGTCCCATCTACAGGTCATTCACAGTTTTCTTACAGAGTATTGCCATTTTTATAAATAAAAGTTCTCCCTTACCAGGGAGAACTCCAGAGGGGACACTGCCCAAGCTCCTGTGCCAGGACCAAGCTTAAAAACAGCAGCAGCCACAGGCCTGCACTGGCCTATGTGTAAGGCTCGGCAGAGTTGGGATGAATGAATGAATGGTTGCATGTTGATTTAGGCAAGTTAGAGCACATCACCAGCAGTGTTAATACAAAGCAGTGACACACAGCCACTTCTCTCTTGACTCTCAGCAGCTCCTGCCTTACTGACACGTGCAGTGGTGTCCTGGATGGCTGGGGCAGGAGGAGTGGGGTACTGGTGACAGGGCGTAAGGATGTGTAAGATGCATGGAAAGCTGAAGGTGCTCACCTGACTGGTCATTGTGGTGGTAAAATCACCTGTGACTCATTCTCAGAAGAAAATGCACTGTCTGACACTACCAGTTCTTGCTGAGGAAGAAATTTGCCACCTGTTGAATTACCAAAACCTTTTAAAGTGTCCCAATCCTGAGGCCCTCCCTCCTCTTTTATTATCAGCTGGTTTTACTCAGCCAGATAGGAAGATCACAGCTTTAGCAGTTTGGGGTGATGTCTTGGAGCAGAGGCTAGACAGAGTTAAGAGAATAAAGTAGGTATTTATTAAAGGCCTTCAATAGATACACCTTGGGAAGTGCAAAAGCCTCTCAGAGGCTACACCCAAAATGGACAATGGTCACAAGTTTTTCAAACAGATTTAAGTTTGGTCTGTTTCCATGTCAGGGGTTAATTGTTCAATTACAGCTTCAGGTAATGAAGTCCTATTTCCCTAGTTTTCTCCACCTGCCCTAATTCACTTTTGTTTATATTTTTCAGGGCCTGAGGCAAAAGTCTCCTTGGTTCTCAGGCCTGGAAGGATTGTTATGTCTGACTAAAATGTGAAGACAGTAACTAACACTCAGTATGGAGTTCAGAGTTACACTAATGCAGTACAGGATTTGAAAAAAATATAAAAGCTAAAAAATTAAGGCATCAGGGTGCATGTTATTTTGTAGGGACACAGAAACATAAAGTATCTGTGTGCAGGTAGGGGGAAACCTGGACAAAAATGCCTGAAGTTTGCAGATGGATTACCACAACACTGAGAAAATGAGTGCAATGATGTGGACTAAAGAGTTATAGTTATGCATGTTGTTTTATAATATTTTTTGCTACAATTTAATAAATACAGTTTTTAATCAGTCAAATGGCATATGGTGAATAAAGGTAAGAGACAGAGTTTCTCCTGCCATATGCTGCTCCAGAGATCATTGCCAGCATATTACAGTTCACTTTCTGCAGCTCTCCTACAGCTTCAAATCTCAGGCTTTCAATTTCTTAGAATTATGTTCTGATTTATAAATCTGTCAAATTTTTTTTATTTAACAATGGGTTTGAACATATGTGGGGTGGTTGGGTGAAAAAGCTACAAGTTCTTTTGCTTTATCTTCTTACTTTATTGACGCCTTCAGAGCATTCAGCTATTTTGTCTTATATGAATTTCACTCTTAAACATCCATAGTTTTGTATTCCAAAATGTAGAAATACTAGGATGAACAAAACCACTCTCATCTGCTTAAGTACTCTTCTCAGAAACAAAATGAGTAAACTAAAGTACTGAATTTGACCAAAGTTTCCAAGATGTTGCTTTCATTTTAAAAGTCAGATAATCATTTTAGAGTGTAGTTTTTTAGTAGAATTAATTTAATACATTATTTGTAAGTCTTTTTGACCTCTATGCAGTGTACTTCAATGTTATTGGGTGAAGAAAAGAAAAAGTAAGATTGTGGTTTTCAAAGGATATTCATGTATTTGCATTCTACCAGTCAGGACAGGTGATTTCAAAGACTTTTAATTACTTGAATTTTAAAGAAAATAACTTAAACTTGTCATCCCAAATGCACTCCTGTAATGTCCTGAACGTCACTTGAGCTCTGTTTGTTGCGTTGCTCTTCACCAGCCTGTGTGCTGTTTACAGGAGAAATATTTAATTTTGGTAAGGCATTTGGAGAACTTCATGGTATTTTTGTTCCTTTGGTAAAGCATAAAGTGTTATAGAAGCATGTATATTTCCATTAGGGCAAACAGATAATTTGGTGACAATCAGAGTTTTGAAGCTAATAGTTTCATTGGCTCTAATTGCCCTGTTCTTCTACTTGTTCTTATTCTAAGGGGATGAGCTGCATAAATGGCAGCTTTTTTTGGACTGACATAATTCTTCCATATTTTTTGAAGTCAAAGGAATAGTGCTTGCAGGGAAGAATTACCTGATTGAATATGTATGATGTTAAAGTGAAGTAGAAGGAAAATACCCACAGTATTTTCCATATTTTTATCCCTCAGAGTGATGAGTGATTTTCCGAGAAAGAAATAGGACTACCCTAGTGAAAGAGGGTGTGAAAAAAGCATTTCTTCTATAATTATCCCAAGGGGGGCACATCCTAACTTTATACCAAAGTAAGCTTCCCAAAAAGGAAGAAAATGTGTCAGTAGCTTCCCTATGAAATGCATTGTCAAATGTTTTTCTGTTGTGGAAGACTTGTTATGTGAGCTTGTGACATTAAGACCCCAGAAAGGGGCCATGGCAGCGGGGTTTACACCTCTGTGACAGGACCCCAACGGTGTGACCCCTGCAGCTCAGCCCAAACCCAAATCACAGACATGTGGGAAGCAGAGCTCGCTGGGGGCCGGATCACTGTTGTCATCTAAGAATGTGTAAAATTGAAACGCAGCTTTTTGGCATTTTAGTAATATTTTTACTTTTTGCCATGTAACAGTACCTCAGCCCAAAATATAGTTATCTTTAATATTACAGCTAACAGAAAATGCCATGAAAATACAGAATTTTTCCTGATTCAGGTGGGTAGAGCACAGAGTAAAATACGAGGGCTTTGTTTCATCTCGCTTTCCTCTTTTCTCTCTCCCTCCCCCACTACCCTCTTCTCTCCCTCCCCAATATTTTTTTCTTTTTTCTCCCCTTAATTTCAGGGGGGTTTGAATAGCCCTGTAAGGAGAAGAAATATGCTTCAAGGAAAGAGGCACGTGGGTCTCCAGAGCACAATACGAACATAAAATCTGTCTCAGAGGCATAATTAGGTTTGCAATTAATTAATATTTGCAAACCACTTTGAGAATCTGGGTGCAAATTATTATTATTTTCATGATGTCACTGCTGAGACAGATGAACAGGAAGTAGAAACAAAAGGATAATCAGTAGATTCGTGAAGAGTTTACACTGCCGCATTAGGATCATTAACGATTGCTTCTTCTTGTGTATCGTTATTATCCAATATTGGTTTTCCCACTCTGTGAAAGAAAAGTACAAGGGCTCAAAAATTATGAAATATTATCAGCTGATGAGACAGAAAACAGAATGAGAAATGAGAGGTGGAGAAACAAATATTTTCTTTTCAGTGATTCTGAATATCAGGTGGGGAAAGGGAAGAGTCATTTGTATGAGTAATACGTAATTTCATAATTTATTATTACTATTATTATTATTATTTTGTTTACACCTGGTAAAATCTTAAGTGCTGTCCCCACACAACTTTCTAATTTTGTGAAGCAATTTTATTTTAATACATGTGGGCATAAAGGCTTTAGATAGTCCCCAACTGATTTTCACTGTCTGATAATAATATATTGAACAAAATAGCATTGCTATTTGTGTGGGAGTTAATGCTTTTGAAAACAGCTAATACACTTAACTACAGTGTATTAACAGTGGGCGTTCTGCTTATTTTTATTGCAAGCTTCAGCACTGTGCAATTTTCCTGCAACATGTTAGCAATAATCCACTCCATGCTGGCACTTAAGTATTTATTGAACATTACTGTTAAAAAGTTATGGGAAAAAATGGATATCAAGAAAACCCACATTACATCTTGGTATGGCATGGTGTCTGTAAAAGAAAACATCAATGAGGAAGTTTGGGCAGTTGTTTTTAAGATTATCAAAGGCTATTCCAAAAGAAATATTACATATGTATGGCATGGTTTTTGCACTGCCTTTCATAGAATGATAGAATATGCTGAGTAGGAATGGATCCACAAGCATCATTAAATCCATCTCCTGGCCCTGCACCAGATACCCCCAGAATCACACCATATGTCTGAGAGTGACTCTGTCAGACTTGGTGCTGTGACCACATCCCTGGGGAGCTGTTCCAGTGCCCAGCCACCCTCTGGGTGAAAAAACATTTCCTAATATTCAATCCAAACTCTCCTGATGCAGCTTCATACCATTTCCTCAGGTCCTGTCGCTGGTCATCACAGAGAAGAGATCAGTGCCTCCCCCTCTGCTTCCATTTGTGAGGAAATTGTAATTGCAGTGAGGTCTCCCCTCAGTCTCCTCTTCTCCAGGCTGAACAGATCAAGAAGAGGTCTGTTCTGAACTCACTTCCCTATACCGTGCCTCCCTGGATTCCCATGGACTGCTTGGCAGTATGCAGGATGAAGGGTCATGGCACATATATGCCTTCCCCATCCCGAGTCCTGTGACAGTGATGACAATACTTAGCACCATGGAGAGGGAGAGATCTTCATGGAGTACTGATATTGTAGGTGTCTTTGTGAGGTTAACTATTTTTGGCTGCACGTGCTAGTGAGGTTGGTAGAGGGGTGAAGTTGTTCTCCAGCATCTTCAAGCAAAGGTTTAATAATGGTCACAGCAATATCTAAAGTGTCTGCCTTAAGTAATTGTTTGGAAAAATGTGATTTAGAGAAACAAATGCTCTCACATGTTCAAGGAATGAGTGGATCCTTACAGCTCAAAAAAGCTTTTCACATAGCTTCTGAATACAGAATTACATGTGTTGGCTGTGGTATCAGAAGCATGCTCAGACAGTAGTGGGTAGCAGTGTCACAAGGGGTGTCCTCCAAAAAAACCCTTTCAATTTGTGTAGCAGCCATACATCCCAGCCTGTGAAAAATATCCTACAAGAACAGCACACTGCAGATGGGCAGGTCTGCATAGAACCACATGAGTGTGGTAAGGCAATGCTCAGAGTCAAATGCTAAACAAAAACACTAAACGGGGAAAGTGAGGAAGTGTTACCCCACGCCTTTAGAGGGGCAACACGTTGTGACGTGGTGTGGACCTTCACAGAGGACAGCAGGCAGCAGCTTGGTGAAACATGGAATGCTCTTTTATTATCTGACTCCAAAGGCTTATATACATTTTGTACAGAGGGCCAAGATTGGCCCAAAGAGGTTACAACCTCCTGACTCCATTGGTCACTATGACCATCAGTCAAGTTCTCTCTCAGAGAACAAGAATGCAAAACATACAGATAAATTCTAAGAATACAATATTGTTTACATGAAGCAGCGTGAGAAGCTGCTGCAAAGACTCAAACACTTGAAAGCAAGAAATGCAGGGACAACAAGGAAGGGTTTGCTTTGTTGTGAATGATACCACAGAACCCAGATATGTGGGTGCAGCACTCTGGCCAGTGTCACTCCCTGGAGGTTCAAGGGTAGTCCTTCTAACTCCTAGTGTAGATCTACCTAAATGAAGGATGTAGAATAAGTTCATTTTAACTGCACATTTGGTAGCACAGGTCTGTAAAGGAGAGTAGCCTTCAGCCATCTGCCATAATTTGAGCTTTTGAAGCAGCAGAATTCCCTAGGAAAGCCATGCTAGTTTATCTGTAAACTTGATTGATTCTTAGTGGGTTTGTTTATGCAGTTACTCTGATTGTCAGGCATTCCTTCTACTATCCTTGTTGAGTTGTAAAGCAGGACTGTAGAACACATATAATTCTTCTGCAAGTTTCTTAGAGACTTTTCTTGATTTTTTTCTCTTTTGGTACTTTGGAATTGACTATGCAGTATCTTCAAGCATTATTACTGAGCAGGGCTTTGGTTTTGTCTTAACACAGGTAATGTTTACAAGGAGTGCCAAAAGTCCACCTAGGCTGCTTTATTTATTTACTCTTGAGCAGTTTAAAGAAATTTAGAGCCTTCATATAAAATGTCTTTTGGAAGGTGATTAAGTAACCATGCAAGTTTCCTTTTCATTCATCTTTTTTGTTACTGGCTTACACCTGTCACTCATTTTTTATGTGATAGAAAAAACTCTTCTACTAATAACACAGGGGTTTTTGTCTCACAGATCTTTATGCTTCACCTAGTTCCAGTCAAATCAAGATGCCACCACAAGTAAGAGCCTGATAAATCTCAGCGTCCCCTACTTTCCAAGATGCCTTGAAAGATGTATAGCAGGTGTTTGTTTACAGTTAAACATCTGCATTGTCCTTCATTAAATTTTGTTTAATGATTTAAATGCATCTATAGTACCTTTGATGCTTGACAAGATAAAAGCATCAGAGGACAAAAAAAACCAAAAAGACTTTTTACTAATCCAGGCACTCCTAAAGAAAACCTCACAAAATATGATCCTTGGAGACATATCTGTACAAAAATGGAAAGAAATCCTTATCAAATGCAGTGTTGCATTTCTTCTGGTGTACTTTGTGGGGTCTTTCAGTGTGTTAAATAACTTCTGGAAAAAACAATATTTTCGCTTGAAAATCTAGCAGTCCTATAGTCCCCGGTGCCTGTATATGTGTATGTGGAGTGATTTATGTGACCCAAAGTCCAGTACCTCAGTGTATTCCACACTGAAATGAGGGCCCAAGTCTGCAGTGCCATGAGCCCATCCCTTAAGTCATTTTGTTGTACAAGAGCTGTTTAAAATATTCCTTGAGCATGTTTGACATATTTAAACATACGTTTCATCTCATCTGCCTTCAAAGAGCACTTAAGTAACACAATACATATAATCAAACTTTTTTTTCTGGATGATTGATTATCCCATGCTTCAACTGCAAGTTTCTTTTTATCTTATTTTTTTCCTGGTCCAAATTAAGGCTTATATTTGAAAGGTACAGGAATGTATAGTGTTTATATGGTAGTCATACTTTGCTGTCACTGTTTCAAGTCACCTTCCAGACAAAAGAAATATTAGCTGCTGAACGATCTGCTGGTTCCATGATTAACACAGGATTGATCACTCTTTCCCCATCCCCTTCATTAATAGGCTGCAGAGCCCAGCCTACTTATGTTTCTCACACACGTAGAGCCACAATTTCTGTCCTCCCACCAGATGCTATCCAATTTTCTGTGCAACTGAGTATAACCCTGTAATACAGGGCAAAAGCAACCCAGAAAAGCAAGAAAGCTTCTCTTTCCGCAACTACCGTGGCTTCTCTAAAGAGCAAACAAAGTGCTGGCCACCAGTTTGTGTGGCAGACCTGTGCCCAGATCCTGACTGTCTGTAAAGTGTAAGAAGAACTACCTGAAGATACTGCAGAAGAAAAAAAATTTCCCAACTCTACCTTTGTAAAAACTGAGGTGAAAACCTTTGCATGAGGGATGATGGCTAGAAAATAAAATACATTAGTGCTGTTAGCTACTGTTGTTAAGGATTGAGAGATCATCTGTATCTTCCTGATAGTTGTCACAGATGAAGCTCTGTGGTTTTTCTTTATAGCCCTTAGAAGAAATATAATTTCATCTTTTACAAAAATGCTTTATTGGTGAAGTGAAAAGTGGAAAATTATGCAAAAATGGTTAGTAATGATTCAATCACAATTCATATTATTCACACTCATGCCATAATTGATGCTGATAAGAAAGTGGAAGCCTTTTGTTCAGTCCCTCAATGCTTAGAACAATGCAATCATGCATTTTATTTTAAACTTTGTAAATTACCTATTTTCTGAAATCGCAAATTACCCATTTCTAAACATAAGCATGCTATGTTGTAATGCTTTCATTTTATTTCAGTGTGAACAATGCCAGTCATGGCTCCAAGCATAGAACTAAAGATTTTAAATTTTAACAATGAGTATGTTCTATGTTTAATACTTGCAAAATATTCAATTATATACGGTTATTTATTAAGTGGAGAACTAATTGAATGTCACTGCTAAGCAGTGTGTCCCTGGAATTTAAATAGAAGTGTGAAGATTCCCAAGAGGCTATAGCTAGGGAATAGAAGTCTGAGAGTGATGGATAATATAAAAATATATAGACTTTAAACTTTAATCTGAAAAGCAAGAGACTACTGTAATTTACCTTTTGCTGTAACTAAATAAATTGCTTTCATTGCAGCTTTGGTGTAATTTAGCCAGAAAGGGGCCAGTGACCCCTTCCTCTTTCCCACCCCTGGGTTTTCCCTGACATAATAGGGTTGGAACATTCTGCTGGGAAGTGAGAAATACAAGTTTAAACTATGTCAAGCTAGAGAAAGAATTAAAGCAGGAATTAATTCCACACTGTCTGTATTCTGACCCTACAGCAGTATTTTAGATGTGAGCACCTATTGCGTTTTGGTTGTAAAAGGAGGAATTGCGGTACCTGAACAAGTTAGGGTGGATCTGGGTCCTGAAACCCAAGCTGACATAAGCACTGCCCTACAGGCCATTAAAACTAAAAAGATACCTAAGCTGCAAAAAGAGAAGAATTTTAGGCACACCCTTCCCTTAGTGTTTTTCTTGGCTAGTTGCAGCAGCTCCCAGCTCAACCTAACTGTCTGCTCTGGATTCCTTCCTGAGGTATCCTATTCTCCCACAGGCAGGGACCTCAGGCACCCAACCTGGTCCTGAGAGGCTCCTCCCAGGCATTTGGGATGAGAAGTAATGACCCTCAGCATTGCTGGACCCATATCCCTTTGTACGTATAATGCCAAACACGTGCTCATCTCCTGCTGCTGCAGGAAACATCCTCAGTCATCCACTAATAAACTGGCCTCAAGTTGTATGAGGAACTGTTCTGCTGTAAGAAGAAAAGCAGGCAAGAGAGATATTATCCCATCCATTAAAAATGTTACGGTGTTTGGTCAGGTAGTAATGTAGACTTTGCAGATGTGTGGTGTGAAAAATTTAAACAAAGTTACAGTAGCAACCTTACACAGGGTACGAGGTATGGATTGCAAACCATGGGCTTTGATTTATGAGAAACAATTTTTTAAAATCCTGCTTCACAAAGAGGCTTCATGGGAGAGAAAAAGAAGAAAGAATAATAATAATACATTAGTGTACGGTCTTGATTCTCCTGAGTAGACTTTAACACTGAGCACTGAAAATGCAGTAATTGTATGAAGTGCTTCAACATCAGGGAAACCAGAAGTTGTAGTAATTGAAATAGCACATGGTTTTACTGCCTGGTTTTATTATTTTTGTTACAGCGTAAATTATGGCTGGTTATCATTGATTGTTTTTGTGTTATTTACATTATAAAATGTTATCGCTTTAATTAAGTCCATACGTGTATTTAAAACAGTTGTCATCATGTAGTTCATTTATTCTCATACAGAGGTTCCTTATGTTCATGCGGTTTTTTGCTTTAGCAAAGGAAATAACTACACTGCTACCATTATCATTAAAGCCTTATAAAGCCTTTTCCAAGTAAAAATGTCTTGGTAGAAAAATAATGCATATGTGAGTAAATTCATTGCAATTGTCAGGTTTTGACCAGGCCAGACTCCCAGGCTTACAAATGGTTCCACAAAACTTCTTCAAAAAAATTAAGCTCACATCCCAGTCTTTTAATACCAGTAATAGACCAGTGGATGCCCTCTGAAGTACAGAGGATTTAGCCAGGTGTTCCAGCACTACTCATCTCCACACTGCACATCGTCTCATTCTTCCCTCAAGGTCATGATCAACCAGGCACTGGAGCACAAGTGAGATCAGCCTTTGGGCTACTCCTCCTTTTGCCAGTAGCTGCACTAAAATAACCCTCAGTCATTCCCTTCATGTGGGTGTTCCAGCTCAATATGCTCTTTTGCATCTGGCTCTGTACCTGCACTGTTTGGGAAATGTAATTGTTCTGGCACTCAGTGTTCTAGTTTTTTGCATATACCTCTTTTTATATCCCTGTTATTGCTGAGAAAACCAAACATATTTGTCTTTTGCAGTTTAACCATGTACTTGAGAACCAAGTAAATATACAGTCTGAGTCTCCTTAGATTCCTATCTTCAAGTTATTATTGTGTTCTCCGAGTTTGTGGTTTGGTACAGTGATAGTTAAATGGAAAGATTGCTGACATTACTGGTAATTTACAGCTTCTGTGTTTGATCTGTCAAATGTACTTTCAGAGATTAAACATGGTCTGTTAGTAGTACAATTACCTCAAACTTTTTAGGCTGCAAATTCAAGAAAGAGGAGCAGCTATTTTCCTTTAAACTCCTGTCTTTCCCTCGAAGCCTGATATGGTGAGGTGTTACCTTCTTTCCTTGTTAAGGTGCTACTCTGAATTCAGATAGCTGGAGGCATTTTAAAAGGTAATCTTACAGCTATGCTTTCTGCCTTTTATGAAAAGTAATAATTACCATATTTCTTGTGTCTCAGTCATCTCTCAGGTTGCATAATGTGAATGGGAACTCCACGGGCAAAATTAGGAGAAGATTTCATTAGCAGGCTATGATCTTAAGACATCTATTTTTGCAGAGAGCTAAATTGGTGGTGTGGTGTTTTGTTCATACAGACTAGGGCTTCCTTTGAAAATATACTGCATGCATAATTCTTAGCTTTTGAACAAAAAGGTTGTTCATAGCACTAAAAATTTAACAGTAAATGGTATTGTAAGTACTAAAAGGGGCACCAGAGTCTTACTCTGGCTTCTTTAATATTTACAGTGGTATCATTAAAAAAATTTAAGACAACATATTTAAGAACATTTTTTATTTTTACATTAGGAGAATGAAGTACAGCTCTCAGATACGTTTACAAGCGCTTTTTACCTGAAACACAACTGTTTTTAAAGCTCTGCTTATTGATAGCTTAAATAGCAGTACTGTTTTTTGTGGCAGGGCTTGGTTAATTTTTTTTTACCAGTGGAAAAGTTAGCCAGGTAAATTAATTTAATAGAAACAGGATAAGTGTAGGTAGTATGTTAATTCAACCACGTTCACCTCAGCCCTAGCCTGGTAGGCATGAAGCAGAGAGGTGGTGGGGGGTAGAGCACAGATCCTGTGGAGGGAGGCAGCTCATTCCCTTCCAATTACTGACCAGCCCATGCGACCATTCAGCACAGAATGTTGTTATCTGTTCCGTTCTGTGCAAGTGGTCATTCATTAAAGTGCTATGCTGGCAGCATCTGTTAGCCCTTTATGCGAAGACTTCGTGCCTTCATTTTTCACTTGAGCTAATATTTTTTTAAGAACTCTTAAAATAATAAAAATAAAATTAGTTTAGGGTCAGTACTTAAACCAAGAGCCTCAGCTCACTCAAGAGCCCTGATTTATTATGGAATGGGGAAGGATAGGGATGGAAAACATTGTTCAGACTTATGTTTAATCAGACTGAGTGCTTTTAATTAGCTGGAGAAGAAGATTGTGAACATTTCTATTTAAGTGTTCCTGCTCAGAGAAATACTTTCATCATTAGAAAATGATCAGCTCACTTGGCATAAATGAAGAACTCCTCATTGCTGTCTTTTAACGTATGATGTCTTTTAAAATTGCATATTCAATGTAATAACAAGGAAGATGAAGCATCTGATAACTTCTAGCTTTTTTTTCCTCTTGCTTTATTTTTTTTAAAGCTCGGGTAGTAATTGAAGTATAATTAGAGAACTTTCCTTAGATCTGGATCTATTTAATTGATTTAAGCATGACTACACGGAAGATTCATTTAAGTTGTTGGTGCTTTTAAATCACATAAAGACATTGTTCTTACTCTGTTGTTTTTAAGCTGCTCATAAAAGAGTATTAGAAATGTAATCAAGACAAGGATGAAGTATCAATGTGGTATTTGCATCATTAAAAATTAAAGTTAAGGATATTAGTGAGTTATGTTTTGACATTCAGTGAAATGATACTTTGCTTTCTACAACACTTCTGTTGCAAAGTATTTTATAAATGTGTAAAGAACATGCAGCTAATGTCACTAGGGACCCTTTTTTAAATTCTCAGCAGAATCAGAGAAGTAAATTTTTTTAGTAGGACTTTACATTTATTGTCAAAATTGAATTTTAGGAAAGCCTCTTCAGAATTAAGTGTGAGATTATCTAAATGATGTTTGTATTAAAATCAGCACTCAAAGACACACAGAAGGATAAAATGTTACAAGTTTCATAATTGTAATGCTTGTAGGATCCCTTGTAGGAATATTTAGATTGTTATTTCTAGAATGTTTCCCTGGACAAATTATTTTTTATGGATCGAAACCACTTTTTTTTCCTTTTGTACTCAGATGTACGATTAGTTTTACTTCATTAATTTGAGCCAAATAAATCTTTTCTGACATTATTTGGGGACTTACTATATTGAGTTATCATATATTTTCTGCTAAATAAAAATGCATATTATAGAAGGGACATAAGCCAAGCACATGTGATGCTCTGGCGATGACTGGCCATGCCCAGAGTCTGTCCCATGGCAAATGTCATTTACCTTTGTTTTATTCCAGGACAAATTGTCTTGAATATCTTTGTATTTCCTATGTGTGTACAAGCAGTATCTGTGGGAAGTAACTCCTTAGCCTTCTGTCTGTGTGAAGATGCTCTCCCCTGCCAAAGATAGAAAAGGATCCTCTGGCCAGTGGGGATAAGGCTGAGGAAGTGGTTTCATGATGGATTTAAGCCTATTTAAGTCCCTGGGGTCACTGAAAGAGTGTGTCCCTCACTCTCCTTTATCCGTCAGCCATTCATTGCTGCCTCTCTCTGTATCAGCACACGGCTTGTCGGTTCAGAGAGCTGCTTTAGCTAAAAAAAAAACCCTTTTTTTCTGTAGTCAGATTAATTTTCAGTCCAGCTGCGCAGCTGCCCGAGCACTGATGCCAGCACAAACAAGGGAGCTGGAGCACACAATCATGGACAACAGGGAGGGCAGGACTGCTGCTCTCAGTAGCAGTAAATAAGGTGAAGTTATTCAGGAAACTGCAGCCTGTGTGTGAAACAAAGTCTCAGTATAATTACAGATTTATTTCTTTCAAATCCTTGTACTTGTGAGTAATTCTAAGTGAGCAGAACTGGGTGAAATTTGCCATTCATTCCTTTTTTTAAATTTTATTTTAACTAAAAATATTTTCTTAAAAAACCCAGGTTATTTTGCTGGGAAAAAATAGATACACTGATATCTTTTTTCTCTTAATTAATTAAAAGGAGGTCTTTTAGTTGGGGGTTTTTTATTATTATTTGTTCATAGGGAAGGATTTCAGTTACTCATTCTTAAATTTTTGTAATTGATTGTTCTCCCTCTCCTCCCCACCTCATAAAGGAGCTTTATATCTTCATGTTACAACTGGAAATGAGACATAATGAAATTAATTTACTCTTCTGCCCTATTTGATGACCCAGGAACCTCTGACAGTTGGGAACTGAACCCAGATCTCTCAGATTTCAATACAGGCTTGTATGAATACAGCCAGAGATCCTAAAGCCACAACACATCCTTTGAACAGATTACCTCCAGCTTTTTCCAGGAACTGTCAGGCAAAGCTTTTGCAGCAAACTGGCCATGGGTCTCCCTATTGTTTTAATTACAAAGGAAATAGATCCTCATGCAGTTTTGACCCTCTAAGTTTGTTAGGCAGTGGAGCTCCTGGGATCAAAATATGTTTTCCTTCAGTTTCCCTCACTTGGGAGAATTATGGACTGTATTAGAAAAAATAATTAACAATTTGAGAGGAAATTTCAAATTTAGATGTTACCCACACTAAGGAGAACAAAATTAACTCATTTAATGTCAGATTTTCCATTAATTATATAATTAGCCTCCTGGCACTTGAGAAGAATTTAATTTGAATACATATTTGAAGTCCAGAAAATTGTGTGACTTTTTTTTGGGTGAAGTGGGGCCTTCTGTCTTTGTCTTTCTTCCCTTTCTTCTGGGTTGCATGTGAGCTACAAGGTGCAACTTACTAGAGGCAAGGACTATCTGAGAATATTGCAATTACAAAAGATTAAGGGAAAAATGGAGCAACTGGAGAGATTAAGAGAGTCTCTCAGGCAGAACTTGAGTCTGTTTAGCCTAGTACAAGAAAAGAAATAATTCCGTCCTTTACTGCAGTATTTTCTCCTGTTTCTTTCTTTCTCTCTCTTTTTTCTTCCTCTGGTTTCTCTAGGAGAGAATAGAGTTACAGGCCTTACTTTAGCTGAGTAGTGGTTGTGCAGTGTGTGGGCAAACAGCCTCTCCTATGGGCAAAATTATTTCTAAGTATGTTTGGATCATGTTGACAATCATCACGTGTGTGTGGCCTGTACAAAGAAACACCTCTTGGGGTTGCCATGAATATCATTAACAGAGATAAAGTGAATGTAGCACAGGTACACTTTGCTTCTTTAACTGATTGATGCCTATATTACACAAAATTTATGTATATAAAGCCCCCCACATTTACATGAATAGAGCAGATGTGCATGGTTGCCCATGTCACACTGGCTTTACCTATTCAAACTGAGTGGTAACAACAGTGCTAATGCTGTCCTGAATTATATCGCTTTACATCCATTTGAAGCCAGGGACTGTAAGACTCAATACTGGAATTTATTTCGCTTTCAAAATATAAGAATAGCTTAACATGTAGCATCGGGGTATTTTGCTTTAAAAACATGAATTGCTCTGGTCTGTAACAAAGCCTTTTAACTTTCTAGGACATCACAGAAGGATGTTCTTTTATTTTAAACTACTGTACAGCTGAAATCTGAGAAAAGAAGGGTATTTCTCAAGTGTTACAAAGCTTCAGCAGAATTCATACCTGACCAGGATCCTTGTGGAAAGGCTCTGTAAGGCGAGCTTCACTTGCTGGGCTGGGCAAACTCAAAAAGGGTTTCCTGTGTTGGGTGCTGACAGTTCCGGAGTCCGACTTTGAAGCTCAAAATTGCACAGATGCATTTGAGTTATTAATTGTGCATTTATTAAAGAGGTTTCTTGAATCATGACCTGAGAGTCTAATTTGGGAAGTGCTGGGCAGCCACACCTTGGCCCCAAAGGTATTTGTGAGGTCTTCACGTAAAAATGTCTAATATAGCTACTCAAAACCCCAGACCTCTTAAATAAGAGATTGGTTTGGTAGTTTGAGCCTGAGCTTGCCTGTCAATGACACCTCATATATTTGTCAACATTCTTCAGCCGTATTTTTGGAAATCTGAAAAATTTCCCTTTTGCTAGTTGCAGTTAGTTTGATGGCCGCCAGGAATTCTGCAGCATAAAAACATGTCTCCTGTCTGACCTTGAGGTGTGTGCCCTTTTTTGGGAGGGAATTTTCCTCACCAGGACTTGCTGTTACCAATTGGGACATAGCAAAGTGTCGTACAAGCGTTCCAGTTCAACTAGATTGGACTCACATAATGGTATTAAGTTTTTTGCCCATGATTTCTCAAGGAAAATATATCAACATCTTATTTTGCTGTAATGCTGAAACTCATTGAATTACATGATGCTTGGGTCTATACCTGGAATTTTTTGACACACAGAATTTCTGTATTCAAAATAAGTCAGATATTTACACTGTTCAGCTAAAATACTTAGCAGAAAAGGTTTCAGTCTGAAATCAGTTGAAGGTACTGGTGATGTTTTCTGTCTTTTGGTTGGCTTATATTAAAATGCTAAAAGCTTGAAATTAATATTTATTTGTTTCCCTACTGCTTTTTCCTGGTGCATTCCAAAAGCCCTTCTCCCCTCGCAGCTCCTCTTTCTAAAGTCATGTAAATTTGTACAACCTCCTCTTCTCATCTTCATATTGTCTTCTCCATATTGTGACAGCCCCTTCTAGCATGAGAAATGGTTGAGCTATACCCCCTCTACTGGCAAGTGGTTTTATGCATTCAATTAAACAAAATACAAAACTAGATTTGGAAGGAGCTTATTTTTTATTTGAATCAGTGCAAAGTTCTTTCCAGTCTTGTTAAAGCAGGATTGGGGCAAAAAGTAAATGTTTTTATTCTCTAAGAGGAGAATCTGAATCCCAGAATGTATTCCAAATATGCAATTAACTGGGAGCCTCTGCTACCGACTTGCCTGTTTTCAGTGGGAAAAATATTCAGCCTGTTGTTGGCATAATAGGCTTTGTAAGAAGAATTTCCCTGCTTTATTTTTTACCATCATAGCCATAATTTCTCATATATCCTGTAACACAAGAAAAGAACTGAAGAACTTGTGCATATCTGTTGGCTTTCCCCTTTTTCACACCTTTATTTTTCCCCCAAGAACCATGCAGAAAGTCCTGGGTAGAGCTAACTGCTGCAGTAACCTCTGAAACACAAGGTCTGAGTAAGCCTTCCTTCCCATATGGATAGAATTTGAGTCCACGCTGACTCAGAATGAGGAAATGAGTTGAATTTCAGTCACAGAATGGTACATAACTAAAGGTTTCTCATATCCAGTGTTTTGGGATTTTTTTTGCCTCTTCTTGTTAGACACGCGACAGAGAATATCTGAGCCCACAAATCAATTTATTTCAGCATGGGAAAAGAATTTTAAGGTCATTCTAGAATTTGTCAGGGGGTGAGTTTCTAAATAATATGAAGGATATTCAGTTTGATGACTTGTGACACAACAATTATTAATAGCATGAAACTGAAAAGATTTAGAGTGTATTTCAGTGTCAAGCTCTCAGTTGTTTTCTTTGACGCACTTCGTCAGTTTGAAGGTAAAATCCTAGATCTTAGTTAAACATAATTGGTATGTATATGACATAATTCTATAAGAGGTTTCAGAGTGGAACATATTTGTAAATCAAGTACTTCACAGTGTTCTTTTCATGAAGTTAGGACTATCACACATATATACAAAAATCATGAAACTGCAAAGTCATCATTAGTCAGCTTTAACAACTATATTTCCTGATTTGATATGGCTTTGTGGCTATGTGACAAACTGTATTTCAGATGCAAGATTTTTGTGCTTTAAAGGTCAAATGTTTCAAATATATTGCATTCCTAATCAACATTGCATTTGATTTGCCAGCTGGAAATTTACTTTGACTTTGTATGTTAGAGAAGGGGAATAGCCGTGAGCTGTTTTTTGGCACAGTACCATAGTTAGGAACAAGTAAAGTAAGGAAGAAGAATGAAATCAGTTATTTCTTGCTCCACAAAATTACTAAAGACAAGAAGATTGTATTTGTCAACTCCTCTGTGTATGTGATAAATGATAAACACATTAAGTCAGCAAATACACACTTTCAGCAAATAGGTAATTCTAGCTGCTGATTCCTAGGTCATGCATTTGCTTGTCAGCAAGCAGAAACCATTGAAGAGGTAATTTGAAATCTTAAATAAAAACCAGGTGCATCTTCTCTGACAGCCTTTTGCTTAAAAGGGTAGCTGTCACAGCATGTGCTCAGTGGCCAGTTCTGCTCACTCCAGAGGTTACAGTAATGGAGTGGAGCCAATTGACCATGCTAATATTTATTTAAAAGGAATATACCAGGATACAGAAAACCAAGTTAAAAGGAGTCTGAGGTTAGGTGTGCTCTGAAAAGCTAAAAGCTAATGCATATGGAAGATACAAAATAGTTGTACTGATTTTAGAAACGATCAGTGTGTGTGTGTGACCCAGTCCCATTATGGGAGAGAGACTCCACAGTTTTAAACTTTAGAATGAAGATTTTAGAAGAGGTTTCTTCAAGATACATATTTTAAAAGAAGCTAACATAATTTAAGAAATAGTAAATACTGTCTGCAGGTTAGTCCAGGTATATAATCCATACACAGACCTTGCCAGCATTCATACTTAGCTGAGTGAATGAATGTGATACTTTAAAATCTCATTTGGCCTAATGAATAAACTCTTTATTTCCTATTCATATAGTAAGTTATTCCCAAGGAAGGTAGATGTGAATATATACTAACAGATCAAATTCAGTCCTTCCTGTATGTTCAGATATGTTCTCTCTAGATCTTTCTCTGCCAACACATCACTATATTTCAACTTTTTGGTGCTGACATCTGCACACCAAATGATTGAGAAGTTGAGTGAAACTTCCAGGCACTAAGCAAAGTGTCATCTCCCCATAATTTTTTATCATGACATTGCTGACAAGGAGCCCTACCTCGCTGTACCCCAGCTCTGCTGTGTCCAGGGCTGGCTGAGACCCTCATAGTGTTCAGTGGAACTATCTTCAGCTGTGTCAGGCAGTTAGACCAGGGTAAGCATAACAGCACTGTGACATACCAGTGGCTCAAAGGAGGCTTTTTCCTCTTGGCTTTTAGAGACTTCATAGCAATCACCTTATGATAGGTGTACTTGGTTCTGTAAGAGCCAGGATAAATGGTGCCAAGTATCTGCTGAGCTGAATAGATCAGTACACAAGCCATTTCTTGCCAATTTATGAGGTCAGAAAAATCTTTTGCTTTCTACAGATTGACAAAATGCGAACCCAAGGTGTTTGCTGAGATATAAATAAGCGAGTTGACTGACTTTGATCAGATTTGTCTTTTCCTTGTAATGAAACATTTTCGTTTTCTAACCTTGAATAATGTTTGGAAGTGCAGAGCTTTTACCTGCCTCTTTTCATTCGCTTCCATTCTGTTGCCTTCTCTGAAGAGAGGAAGCTTTTTATGCAGTTTTCTCTAAGGGGAAAACATCTTTTGCATTGAACCTGGGAGAATTTTTATCTCATTCCATTTTTCTCTGGTAGTGTGTCTTTCTTTACATTGGATCACATTCTGACGGTGCTGATCTTGGGACAGAGTTTTGTGTAATTTTCTTTATTCAGCTATTTAATTTTTATTCCATTGTGAGCTTCTGCAATCCACTTCCATGATTTAAAAAAACTATTTCTGTAACCTTTTGTTTTCCTAATGGTTTTCCTCAGCCAAGTTTAATCCTCAGTAAGCCAGTACAGCTCTGGATTGTATCATGACAATGTTTGTCCCATTACTTTAATTTATGAGAGTTTTTTTACATATGCATGTGTTAGAAGAGGGGGTGTTTTTTTAATTCTGCTGCAAGCAGCTCTAGTTGGTACTGACAAACTTCTGAAAGATAAGAACACGCTGGGGAACATAAATAAAAGTAGGTGTTTATTCTAGTGAAAATGAAATCATGGAAATGTGTGTGTGTTCAATTGAGTATGATGTATTATGATTGTCCAGTGTATTTTTTAATATGATACAACATGATAGATTTATAGAACCACAGAACAGGTTGGGTTGAAAGGGACATTTTAAGATCATCTAGTCCAAATAGATGCGTGGGCAGGGCCATCTTTCATCAGATGAGTTTGCTCAGTGCCCCATCCAGCCCAGGACCTTGAATACTTCAGAGATGGGGCATCAACAGCTTCTCTGGACAACCTACACAAGGTATTCTCAGCACCCTCTTAAACAGCACTCTTCCTTATATCCAATCTATATCTACCCTCTTCCAGTTTAAAACTGTTGCCTGTCAAGGAGCCTGTCAAGGTCCCTCTGGATGGCTTCCCTTCCATCAAAACATGCCAGCTGCACCCCTCAGCTTGGTGCCACCCACAGACCTGCTGAGGGTGCACTCAAATTCACTGTCTCTGTCATCAGTGAAGATACCAAATCATATTGGTCCCAGTACAGACCCTCGAGGGACAGATACTGCCCAATTTAAGGAAGAAGAACTGAGCATATAAAAGCCTTTTTAAAATAAAAAGAATGAAATTAAATATAATTTTGTACTGCCATCTGTTCTGAGGCAAATATGCTTATTTTTTTTTGGTGGTATTTTACCTTACTTTTTTGCTCTGGTTCCATTCATTTGGTTACAGAAAACAAATGTGATCTCTGTAATAATGGACGTATTATTCTAAGCTCTGTTCTTAAGAGAATGTATTTTGTGCATCCATTTTCATATCTCTTAATACAGGGACAGAAAATCACAGAGCAGCAGAATCCTCATGTGAAAGACGTTATATTAGTCATCAAGGGAAAATTGCCAATTAAAGTATGTTACAAATGGCTCCACTCTAAACAGTGTTTATTCTGCCCATTGACAGAGATTTTGCTTCCCTATCTCAAAGTAAATAGATTCCTTATAAACAGTGAACCTGAGTATGTGCTGTAGTATTCTACTCGTTAGAGGTACCACAGTCAGATTTCTCATTTTCCTCTCCCTGCAGGATGTATTGCGTTGAGGCTGAACCGACTTCTGTAGTTTAAAAGAGTCAATTAGAACAGACAGTCACCAGCACACTAAGGTGTTGTGTGAGGACGTTTGGTCTCTTCACCTCAAGCTCTAAAACCTGTTTCCCACTGTCAGGTGGTACAGCAGGGGCAGATGTTCAACACGAGACATCCTAGTTTTGAACTTCTGCTGAACAGATGAAAACCTGATTATAACATTTCTCTGAGCTGATAACAAGTCTTGTATTCTGTGCCTGCTGTGGGTACTTATTGCATGCTCTATAACCACAAAAAGCAAAAATACCCACTGAAAATCCAAAACTAAACTCTTAAGGCCTTTCTGAAATACACCATCCTTGAGTAATTGAGAACTAAATAAGCCTTCCATATTAATGCCTTCTGGTAGTGTACTGGCTGAAAAATAATGCTATAAAAGAAATTTGTTTCAATTCCTAGAATATAGCTCTTCACTTTGCTGTCAAAAACAGTAAGCCACTTCTTGGAAGTGTGGGTAGTGAGCAACTTATGTCCTTAAGTAGCTTCATGTGCACAAAATACTGTTGTTCACCTCCATGTGTATTTTTAGTACTAGGTCCTAACATTTGGTAAAGACCTGATGATAATTAATGACTCCTCTTTATAGTAGTGTGAATATTTTCATTGGCATCACCCCATAGAAACATATTATTAAGTTTTAACTATTGTAGAGCAGTGGCTGCCATCTGTGCTTCGTCTGACTGCAGAGAAATAGCTTCATAAAACTATTCCTTCACCCCTCAAGTCCAGGTCCTTTTCTTTGTGTGGGAAGCCAACAGCAAAGGACTAGGCATTGCTCCGACCCTTTCTCTTTTCTCTTCCATGTGTCTGTATAAGAAATGTTATTGAATGAATGAAGAATGTCTTAAGTGTGGGTTGTTAAAGGATTTGAAAATATATTTGGCAAAGGAACAGCTGCCCGCCCCCACTCCTCAATCAGGAGTTTCTGGCTCTGGGTCAGTCTCTGGTGAGGAGGACTGGTGTGAAGTGTTTTAATGAAGCAAACTACTGTCTTTAAAATACCAGGAAAATAATTGTGGATGTACATTTGAATATGCATTTTTTGGATGTTGATTTTTGGGTGTCTGTGGTGGCTAGCATAACACGACCTCCCCTGAAAAAATAATTTCCAATGTACATGTAAATACATTTTCTGAAATTCAGAAGTAATTATAAACCACAGAGCAAGAATATTGTGGTGAGTTTCACTGCAGGTCCCAAACAGGGAGCAAAATGTACAGAGCCACTTCTGCTCATGATGTGATTACAGGGGTAATAAGTTAGTGTCAGCTGAAGCCCCAAACCACTTGGATTTTATTTGATTCATTAGTAGTGTATTAAACTGAGAAATGTATTCTGGTATTGAAATGTACTCCAGGTAGCTATAACAAGTATGCCAAGGCCATATGTGATGAATAACTATAATGTTTTATAGCTGACAAATGAAAAATACTTGAGGCTATTATAGGAAAACAGAGATGAAAAAGGATGAGAAAAAGGACTTGATTTTTTTTGAGATATGTCAATGCAAAGCATTTTAAGTAATGTCAAGGAATCCTAATTTGCGTAAGTTGAAAAACATAAATTTAAATTGTATTTGAGGCACTTGCCGCATTAAATATCTCATGTCATTTTTTTTTTAAATATATGAAAGTTCAGACATAAGGTTATTTATACAATAAGGTATAGGGACAGTTTAGATAAGCTCTCCAAAGCTTGCAAAGTGAAAAAAAAAAAAAGTTGATATTTGCAGTTTTTCCCTATCTGTGAAGTAAAATGTATTTATTTGGTTTTTGAAGTTAAAGTAAGAAATTAAATAAGACAGCAGTCTCAACATAAGAGCAATAGCTGTTGCAAATACTGCTTCATTTGCAAAAAGTAAAATTATTTTTAAACCACTTTTACTGCCCACTGTTTATGCTAGTTTGTTTACCACAAAAACCTGTAGACAATGGCAGAGAGATTTTAAAGGACATGCTGTGTGTAATTTCTATTTGTAAATATTATGATTCTCTATTTAAACACAGTATTTACAGTCACATTTGGGGAGGCAGCTGACTGCTCACATTTGGGAGCACTTCTTATTCACACAGTCATGTTTTTGGGTAAGATAAATATACTTTACCTGTAAATTTGACAGGACCTCAGTTTCCTGATTTTCAACAGAAAGGGTATTTCTTTGCTCTATAGATTTTTTCAGAGGGAGCGACTGAGGGGCAGGGGTGGGTTTCTGTAAGGTGGTGTGATTCTTAAACATTTTTTTCTATTTGTGTAGTTTCTGCTGCAATAGCGCAGCAAGCTGGAATATGGAATTGGCATGCTCTTAGAAGTTCAAAAAAAGAAAGATTAAAAAAAACCTCACTGCAATAAAGAACAGAAAGCTAACCTTGAAACCAGCCTGATTATCTTTCCTTTAGTTTACTAATTCATTTTCTCCTGTCTAATGCTCCTCTGTTTGACCTTTTAGCTCTGCAGAGAAATTATTCAAGTAAAAGTGTTTCATTTTTTTATATTGTATTAAGACTTGAGTCCTGAACCCAACAATAATCCCTGTCAATGATAAAATTACTTGAATGTAAGTGTAAAAATGCAAATGAAAATAGAAATATTCTTGAAATAGATAGTATTAGTTTATGAAGAAATGTACACCAAAAATGTAATGCATCTAGATTTGTCAAACAAGTTAATGAGTTCTCTTATTTCACACAGAAACAGACATTTCAGTTCTGAATGTCAGAGAATTGTATTTAATTCATTCTCCACAAACACAGACTCCCTCTAAAGTGATAGGAATGGAAGTCAACCAACAAGTGTCATTCATATTTTCATGTGATTCTGAAATATTGCTACAACAAAACGACCTTGATCAAAGCTTAGTGGTTTCAGAGACCAAACCACCATACCCTGCTTTTTGATTTTGAAGGTTTGGGGTGGGGTTTTTTTGATCATCTGAGATTACAGTTTCAGAATATTTTCCCTAACATGATAAACTGAAAACAATTTAAAGTAGGTCAACATAAATTTAAATGTACAGTTACACACACAAGACTTTTTTTTTCCACAAGACTCATTTAAAATAGGTGATTTTTAAATTACAGGCCCAATATCCTGCACATTTTATGTTCTTATAAGTGGTTCGTAAATGCTCTCTTTTGTGCACAGTATTGAAGTCAGTGGGAGTTTTATCCCTGGCATCACTGGAACCCGGATCTACACTTGAGTACACAGAACTGAGCCTTCATTTCCCAGGAAAGTTGTGTGTCACTGACAGCTTCTCTGTTTTGGGGTTGGATACACCTGGTTTGATAAATTAACATGTAAATCAATTCAGTATCATTAGGAAAAGCCAAATAATGTATTCCATAAGGGGAAGAGTGCTTGTGTATTAAACGCTGCTGAGTTGACTTCTTCATTGTGTACATCATGTTCTGAGGTTATTTAAGATCAGTTGTGGACCCTGTGGTATCTTTTACACAGGAATATGTCTCGATATGAGTTAAAATCTACAGGAAATTTCTGTACTCTGACATTTTCCCAGTCACATTTACCAGGTTTCACAGGGATATGTGTTTGTGTACCCATGTGCCTTTGGGTGGGTGAGGGGGTTGCTTTCCAGAGCACAGCTCCAGTCCTCCATATGCTGTACATTTAATTTTAAATACAGCATTTATGTATTTCGAGGGAACTGCACTAACTTGATAGTGTTGCCTGGGGGAGAAAGAAATGCTTTCATGCAAAGATTGTCATGGGTGGTGAAGTGATAGCTGAAAGTAGCTGGCCTTATTAAGCAAAGTTCCTGGAGGTGTTTACATGTCTGTGTAGCTGTAAAATAGTCTTTCTTCAGTCCTATGTTTTTTTCCCTTTCTCCCAGTTCTGTGTTTCAAGTTAATATATATATTGTTATATGTGAGCTTCTGTTTAGAAAAAGATTGGGAATAAAGACTAAATCCCATTTGCATTACCTATGTGGGTAGCTCGGTTGCTTTCAGTGTGTCTATTTGAACAAGTAAAATAAAAACAGATTTAATTCCAAATCCTTTTACTAACCAGCAGGGAAGAATACTCATTGACCATAATAATAACACTTAGCAGAGTACTAGATGTCATCTATAAATGATACACATTTTTTAGTCATTAAGTCATATTAAGCAGTACTAAGTTTTGCCCTCAGCATAAGTAGTCTGTTGCAATTGCATCTGTCTCTTCACTATGCAGAGAACATGAAAGGAAGATTGTGTTTTACCCTATTATCTGAGAAATTGCAAAGCTATGAAAAACAGATTACTATTAATAAACAAAATTTTCTTCAAAAGGCTATGCATACAGTTGTGAGGAAACAGCTGCTCTCCCTTCCAGAATGTACAATTGGCAAGTACATTAATTTTAAAGAAGATTATTTTGAAGGTATCATAAAGAGTAAAAATGCAGAAACTGTGACAAGAATACATATGCACATTGTTGTGATTCAGTATGGTCTGACAGAGGAACACTTTTTCCTCTTAATATGTAAAGTGGTAAATTTTAAGTCTTTCTCAGGTAGCTGGGTTTCTACTAAATTATCACAAACAGTACAGGTGAACCATTGGTGACTTTGGTCATATCCAAGTTATTTAAACAGTAATATGGCTTGAATTTTCTCCACCATGCCTTCCCTTTGCATTAGAAAATAGAGACCTGGGCAAGTCCAAGGTCTCTCTCTCACCAAGTATGGATTCCTTAATGAATACCTGACCAGTCGTTACAGCAATTACTTGAGATAATATACCCCTAATTAATGGGTGAATAACCAGTAAATACAGGCAGCTGTCTGATATGTGTCCCCATGGCATTCTCAGGGCCTCCACCAAGACCTGACAAATGCAGCCAGAGTATTTCCCCCTCCATCCATTGCCAGCAAGGCTGGAATCAGCAGCAATAATCTTAGGACTTGGGATGTTTCTCCACTGAGAGATGGATTTGTAAAAAAAACTCTTCATTAGATGCAGACCAGCAAAGAGTCTCCAAGAACAAACAACTCTATAGGAGCCATCTAGGCTAGGACGGGACCAGAAGCCACAGGATGAACACTTCTGTAGCTCATAGCCATTTGCTCCAACTGCTTTCTTTGAATACACAAGATTTAAGCAAGAGTGATTAGGATGATAAAGATAAGCAGTAGCACATGATAAAGATAAGTAATACAGCTCTAGTGTTCATAGGTTAAGCCACATGTTATTTTTGCATTGTGAATTTCTACATGACTAGTGTAGTGTTCTGGGGTTCTTCTGGTGGTGGTAGCTCTGACTCAAAGACCAGCTGTTTGTCACTTAGTGCAGACAACCAGTAATATTACGAGTAAATAAACAACGATGAGAGCAGGTATCACCAGCAGCTGAGCCAAGGAGATGAGCTGGAACTGAAAATGGGAAAGAAAATAACACAAATGTAATTTTCATCATGCAGAAAACATCTGTGTGAGTAAGGATTCCAAGTTGTTGTTGCCAAGGAAATTATAATGGCAATTTCAACTGTTGTGGGTATTTTATATTGATGTAGAGAACATATGCAGTGGTTATAAAAAAACCTACCTTTAAAAGGTGATGTTTAATTCTTGTATGACAGAGTCATTGATTATGATTTACAGATTAGAATGCTGGTTACCTCTTACTAATTAGAAATGTTGATTCTTCTTTAGATAAGGTGTCATTTCTCATATAGATCATGTGTGAAGCCCTGAAAGTAGTGAAAGCTTCACCTGAAATCTTGAAAGGAATTTTATAGAGCTCGGAGTTCCTTAGCTCCAACTCTGAGGTGAAGACTGCTTTCACCAGCAGGTACCTGCACACTGGATTTTTGCCTTCCCATCCTGAGAACAGAGGCAGAGGACTTCTCCTTGCAGCCTTACCTTTTGCTGTGATCTTTATATGACAAACAAGCATCCCTTTCTTAAACTGATTTTGCCATCATTCTTCCCAGAACCACTTTGTATTTTTTTCAATCCTGCTTTTAAATGAGAGAAGATGAAACAAAGCCATTTACAGGAATGGGTTTCTAATTAGAAGTTCTGATCCATGGGGCACCATGGAGGTGTGTGCACTGGGAAGAATGTAGCCTCAGTTGTCCCAGGTGAGCTCCCCTTTACTGAAAGTTACATTGGAACAATCCTGTTCTTATAGTAGAGTCTGTGGTATAACCATTTTTGGGACTATTGTAGCAACACTTGGTTATTCTAGTCTGGTTTTGAGAGGATTCCAGCCACTTCAGAACAGAAGACTTCCTACATAAGCCTCTTCCTAACCTTAGCCCTAAAGACTCTCCCAAAAGATCTTAGGAGAAAATGACACTGATGAATAAATGAAAAATTGCTTTATATTTAATTTTCTGTTTACTCTGTCATGTATCCAGATAAGTCCCCTCACCCCAGAGACATTAAAAAGTTCAACAATATTCTGTTGACTTAGAAGAAGCCACATTACTGGGTCCCAGTCTGACTCCGGCACGTCCCCGTTCATTTTGGCTGGTCAGCCAAGTGGTGTAAAGTTCATACCTCGGACACTGCTAAGAAAATTGCCTGTAAATGGTGGTTTCTTCTGACGAGTCAGAGTGTGGGCTGCAGTGGGGGCAATCAGTCTCAACAAGGGTTGAGATTTTTAAGGTTTCTTTTACCTTGGACCTGTGGCTGGTCTCCAAGTAAGAGAATAATTTCAAATTAAGGGGGAAAAGTTGTGAAAACATGTCCATTTGCCAGTAATTTCCAAGTGTGTTTTCTTCTGTTTACCAGAGATCTGGAGAAATAAGACAGCCTCTCAAGTAAATTGACTAAATAAAAGGAATCTGCTTTTGAAGTATATGGATTTCAGAATCAAATTTCCTTTTTCTGTGCCTGTTGGCTTTATAGGCTTGTTTACTCAGGAGGAAATTACTTGTTTTATAATGTGTTTAACATCATGTTAGTTAATCTGTGCCATAATAAAGAGTTGTTTCCTTGTGTAAGCAAGCATTTCACGTGTAAGCATGTGTGAATCTCCCGCTGAACTGAGGGGGGGTGGTCTGTATCTAAGCCTGTATCTCTGTTTACAAAATAGACATAAGCAGACTTGTTGGTTACACCAGCTGTATTATATGCTTGAGATAAACTGTAAATAGTTCTTATAATTTGCTTCTCTTTGCTTTCCCTCATTAATATTTTGGAACAGTTTTACAAGCAGCTTATGTGTAAAAACTGAAGTCTCTATAAGTCTCACAAAAGGAAATTTTAGAATTGGGCCCTTCGTAATAAAAAGTTGCAAAATTATCTTGTCACATAAGGTTTCAAAATTTCTAAGCTCTTATTTAGGCAACTGCCTAGAACTAGTAAAAATTAGTCTTGAACAAATCAAACTTCTTTAGAGGCCCATTTGATAAATCACTTACAAGTTGGGGAAAGACTCAATGACTAGTGGACCAGGTAGAAGACCAGCTTTCTGAGGAACAAAGAATATGCAGACATTGAACAATACCTCTGCCTTGCTTGTAGCATTCATAATAATCAGAAAGTGTGAGTGTATATATATATATTAGAAATAATCCTGTCTAAATCATTCTCAGTTACTGAAATGTCTGAGTACTGCAGAATATTTTTACACTAGCATTTTTAAAAGTACAGGAGTGTAAAGATCTTTTTTGGATAGGACTTTAAAAAAATTTTGACATTAAATCAGCAGTCCATTATCTCAAAGTGAAAGACGTGTTAGTTGAAGTTCAGTTGATCTACTCATCACTAATACATCATGTGTGGCCCTTTTTATCATTTTTCATCATTTCTGATAAAAAGTGAGAATTTGCCATCATTTTTTTATTAGCGATCAAATCAACATATCAAATGCATTTCAAATCCAAATCTTTCAGTGTGTTCCACCCATTCATGAAGAGTCTTTCTAGTATGTTTGAGCTGGTCTGCTTTAGTCCTGTCTACTTCTCCCTCCTGCATTGCCTCTAAGGTTTCCACAGAAACTAAAGTCAATGCTATTTTAAAGAATGCTTTCTTCCCTACTACACCTCTTAAATCTTCGAGCTGCTCTGGGGTTTTTGTGTTATATGTCTGCACTTAGTCACCTCATCCTTTTAAATTAGATTTAAAATTTAGAAATACAGTGCCTGGTGGTGCCACCCCACTGTTGCATGTCACAGATTCTGATTAACTTAGAGAAGAGATAATGGTAAATTACAAATGTTGTCAGCAAGGGGAAATGTTGTGAAATTTAAAAGTGGTTCTATTTTGAAAAATAAATTACAATCCTGGGAAACAAAAAATAATTAAAAAAAAAAAAAAAA
>VWZU01001023.1:1034110-1119137 GCA_013397095.1 Sterrhoptilus dennistouni
AAAAAAAAAAAAGCACCTCAAGGAGAAGCAAATTAGGAGTAACATGGAAATAATATCACTTGGCAAGTTGCAACGTTGGAGGTCATGTTAGAATGTTAGAAGGTCCCAGGACAGCCTATTCATTCTTCTGTGATGTTTTTCATTCCTAGTTACTTGTGGTTTTCTCTTTTATTAAAATAGGGATACAAACCATGCTTGATATAATTTCCCATAGAGACAAATCAGGCTTAAAAATGTTTTATCTTTTTTAAATATACAGTCAATTTCTGCTAGTTTAAAAGAGCTGGAACTTCAGATACTGGTATTACTTTAAAAGAAAAAGAAACAAAAGATGTGGCAAAAGGGAATTGAGCCCATGGGTGTGTAATAGGAAGCAAATGATTGTTTCCTACTCTGAGCAAGGCAGGCCTTCTGTGAAGGTTTTATGTAATTTTCTTCAGCTGAACAAAGCGGAGAATACTTAACAAAATTGCCATTTTTAAAATCTCATTGTGAATACTCAGCATGCTGTGATCATACACTGTGTAATGGTGTTTGCAGTGAATAAATTGCTGTAGATAGTATAATATAAATAACTATTTTGTGCATTAAGAAGCAGTTCTCTTCATGATGGTTTCTATCTCAGGAATGCTCTGAGGATAGGGCTTTGGAGAATAAAAGCATCAAAGTACTCTTTGAATAATACCAGTCTGCTAAAGTACTAGGATACTTTTAATGATTTTTAGCAATATTATTTAGAAGCAAATAGCAAAATCAACTAAGTGATACTTACTTTGTTCTTAATCTATTTGATATTAATACTGTGGCCCAAACTTAGTAATTTTAAAGACATCACAGCTTCAGCTAATAATTTTTAATGGCTCCCATGGTAGGAGGGTAGATATGAAAAAAGAATTTGCTTCATACAGACTGTGGGCACATTGACCTGATGTGCTGCAGGTTTGTTGCAAGAAAAAAAGAGGCAGGAAGCCCTAAAGTTAAACTGCACCTCAATTTGGATAATAAATAAACCTCTAGAAATACCTTGCTAAAACTACAGAAGACTAGCAATTAAAAAAATGCTGTACCATACTGAATTCCAGTGGTCACAATAAGCATAAGAAGCAATGTCAAGCAATACCCTGTAATACATTATTATTCCTTTGGCAGCTCACTGGGATCAGTTTTCCTATATGTTCTTCCAGTCAAGTATGCCACAAATATATTAATTCCAAAGTGTACATGAAAACAGTAACTGCCTTCAATAGAAAGCACATAATAAGAGCAGGATATAACAACTTTGAAAGAATTGCAGCCTGACTTAGAAAAATGTCTGATATCCTCCTTCCTTTGCTGCTTGCCTAAAAGTACTAAAAAAAAAAAATTCCTTAATGAAAGACAGTCTCAGTCAGAAAACTGAAAGAACTAGAAGGAAGTCTAATTCAAAATTTTCAGCTGAATTTTCTCACTGTGATAGAAACAAAATGGTATAAGTGATTTGTCTGATGTGTCTCTTTCTGCCAAAGCCTTTCTGAGTGACAAGTGGCCCAATCACTTTGACTTCTGTTTCCATTAGAAATAATTAAATCTAATGAAGGATACCTACTCAGAAATCATACTTATCTCATCTAATAATATTGATGTAAAATATGTAAGACATAAATTCCCATTTATTTTGCAGGGTGACCAAAAATACTGGACCTAGCATAGACCTAAATTCATATGTTAGGTCATGGTAAGGCAAGATTTTTCACTTAAGTGTTGAGTCTTTTTAAAGTAAATTTAGCAACTCTTTTTTTTTAATGTAAATATATATTGTAATTTACTTAGAGTAAAGAGTTGGTATACTTAGAATTAATCTCTTGGGCCTCAAATTTAATGCTGAAAATTTTCTGGGTTTGGTCTAGATTATTACTAATAAGAATAGTGAGATCTTCCAATATTTTAATAATGGCACTTCTTTGCACCATCTAGATGAAGGAATTGAGATGATGATAGTTTTAATGAATTATTTAACTGATTAATTGAAAAGGAAGATTTGGGGGATTTTCAGCAGATTTTCAGGGGGAAAGAAAATATATTTTAAAATATTATGCATTCTAAAAGTGGAGGCTTTATTTCTTGAGAAAAATTTAAGTCATCAATATTATAGCCCCAGTAAGCACTTATCTCTAATTCTGAAAGGGTTTATTTCTTTAATTGTTCTTTGATTTTACTGCCTGGAGACTAGCCTGCTAATTTTATTCATAGCAGAGGTATTATTAACTACACAACAACGCCCATTGCCACAGGCAGTCTCAGTACTCGCTGCTATCTTCCTTTTTGTTTTGTAGAAGTGTATTGTTTTGGCTGCTGTGGCAACTGTTTATTACATACATTTACCAAAGTATCTCCTGATATCGCTGTAGCATCTGGGTAGGCAGCTGTGACTCCCTTTCCCTTCCCTACGCCAGTGTTCCTGCAGCTCCCGCTCTGCTGGCTCTTCATTTTCCTGGGAAGGAAGGAAACAACATTACTGTACTGTAATAAACCATGCCTGTACCATTTTTCACCCCGTCCTCCACCTCTGGAAAAAGGTGAAAAAATAGCAGGATGTGTTGATGGATTTTGATGAGGAAAAAAAGAAGCAGGGTGTTAGGAGGAGTGGGATCTGCGCGTACCTGGAGTGAGGAGGGATCCACCATGATGAAGGAGCAATGAATTGTCATCATACAGAGAGAGAGTGGGGGAGAAACCACCCCTCAGGCAGAAACTAGAAAATACAAGCACTGCAAAGAATAATAGCTACTAACAAGGGAGTCATAAAGCTCAAGTGATGATGGATCAGGTGGGCTTCCAGGTTGCAGAGGAGAGAGTACTGGGACAAGAGCAGAAGAAATTCAGCAGATAACCTATACTGCTGGCACTATCTGTATCCTAATACTGTCCATATCTATTCCAAAGTTACAGAAACATGACAGTGATGCCACAGTCTTACAGGACTGTGATGCTACTGCTTCTCAATGGCACTTTTTGCATTTTGTTGGATGGGTTGTGGAGGTGGGTTTGAATTGCCTGGTGATGTATCAGCATAGCTGCTGCTGATTTGCCTCTTTCCAGATTGAGATTATCCAGCAACCACTTCCCCAGCACAGCCCCACTGCTCACCTCATGGTTGTCCCCAACCACAGGGTCAACCTTGAGCTGTGGTGCAGGCCAAAGCAACATTTTTGCTTAGAATGAGTTTCATTGTTGGCACTGTGTTCAAAACAGAGAGCAGAGGGTATACTGAGTTTATTTTAATGAAGCTTCGTATCTGCTTGATATGAGATGTATCTCGTTGAAAGCTGAATCTGCAGTCTTCTGGTTTGCCACATCCATCTTCTCCCCTCAGCAGCTGTAGTCTTAAATTATTTTGCCAATCTTCTGATACTTTTGTAACCACTTTGCCCTCTAGGCAAGTGGCTTCCCAGAAATATTCCCAGAAAGCAGCTAGAGGCAGGATCTGCTCCTGTGTATCTGTTAGATGTGCAAGAAATGGGTTTGCAAGAAAGTGTTGTAACACTTAGAAATGGAGATCATTCTGTAATGAGCTTCTCTCTTCAGTGGGAAAACTCCTAAACATTGAAGCCAAGGCTCTGCACAATAAAAGACAAGGAAGAGAAAGAGCCTTGCCATGTGTCCTTCTTTTCCCTACTGTTCTATGTTACTAGAGTTGAATGGGGCTGCATCCTCCACAGACTGCACCCTGGTTCTGATGTGTTTCTGTGTGCCAAGGCAATTCAGATTACACAGTGCAATAACAGGAGTGAATTACTATAAACAATGCCATGAAAAGTGAGCTCATGGGTGTTAGTGTGATATCGTGGTTCTTCTTTATTCTTCACTGTTATAAAAACTCACACACTCCACAAGAATCTTTCAATTTATTTCTGAGTCCTGAGGAATAGGAAAACCTCCAACCAATGTGCTTTCCTGTTTTATTTGGCCTGATCAGTTCCCTGCCATTACGTGCTCATGTATCAGGTCTAGAAAACCCTTGAAGTTAAAATCCTACATGTTTTGTGCTATAGGCTTGCCTTTCCCTTGTGTTAAAGAGTATCCACTTTAATGGTGCATACCAGCAGGATTCAGAGACCAAGAACAGAAGGGAAGACACTGAAATAGTCCTCATTTTCCACCTTACCAGAGCACACTACTAGTTTATGCTATTCCAGTCATAGACACTGGGAAAGTATGTGACTCCCTCATCAAGAAATATAGGGTAGGTTAAAAATGATAACATTATTTTGGCTAATCTGTTTTGTATGAGTACTTGATAATCAAGATAGACGTTCTTATTTTTTGACCTTCTGTATTTTCACTTTTTAAAATATTCACTGGAAATTAAGTACATTTGTATACAAATGACAGCTAAAAATCAACTGTACTTTAGTAACTGCTCCAGATAGGTTTTCATCTGGTATATCTCATGGGTGCTGTTGTTTTCATACAACTCTTCTAATACATTATTTTGCATTTAATATTTTAGGATATTTAAAATGCAGGGAAAGCTTGGTGTTTATAATGCATTGCACTGGACAAGCAGTTTTTAGCAGGACTAGTTTCAAGTGGCTGCCTGCCTGAAACATATTGAGGGAATAGAAAATACTCCATGTGGTAAGCATATTTAAAGCAAAGTTAATTCAGTTCTAGTAGCATTTGAAGTGTTTTGCTAATAACAGTAAGTGATGTCCGTACATTTCACCTGAAAATACCTATTGGAAGCCATGGCAGAACTGAAATATAGGAGAGGCAAAGGAGAATGAAATAAAAATAAGACCATTTTAAAGATTTTCACTCCTTTGTCCTGAATTTCATACACTTGTATGGATGTCATTCTGGAAGAAAACTGGCTCCATGTCCTTCTGTTCCAGCTCTTCCACTGAGCAAACCTCCAAAGAGGTGAAATACTGTATTCTGTGGAGGGTCTCATCAGCTGTAGGGAAATAATAGCAGCAGACAGCTGGCTTTTGGCAAGCCATTAATGACTTCAAGTCGCCAGGGGCTCAGCTGCACCTCCTTGGTCCTGCATTCCACCTGGGAGGTAACACTGGAAACATAGGGAACACCAGTTCCAAAGCCACTCTACAACCTCTTCATTGCTTCCTTGATTGCGCCACCCTGCAGAGTCACTGGGGTGTCAGCATCTGGGCTCACACTGAGAGGCTGAACTGCTGTTCTGACAGCAGGCCTGTCCTCCTAACCACCTTATAGCTCATCCACTTCCACCTGGAGCTGCCTAGGCACCGTTATCTCTCCCTTGGAGCTGACTGCTGTAGCAGTAGGTTCGTCACAGGCAGCACATGTGTGCTCTGGCCCTGGGTGAGCTGAGTTCAGGACAGATTTAGTCTGCCTTTTGCTGAGAGGGTGCACATCTGAATCTGTCCTTCCAAAGATTGCAGGACTTCAGGCACTGAGCTGTTTGGTGCACTTTCTTTGAGATCTGTGGATTGGTGCCAGTAACTTTAAAAGAGCTGGAATATAAATCATACTGAATGTAAAACATTTGGGCTTTAGTGTGTTGGGCAGATATCCATGTAGAGAGAAGGGTAATTAAATCCTCTTGCATTTTAAACTTTACAGAATAAGGCTCTGGCTGAGGTCTTGCATATGTGGGAATTTTGTCTGGTGAAGCCTGTTCGGGTTGCCACTAATGTGGATAAATAAAAGGCTTAACAATTAAGAAAGAAGGAAAACGAAGATAATACACCTGTCAAACTTTTTGTGTTATTAATGCACAAATGAAAAACCGTGATGTTTGTGCATGCTCTTGCCCTTAATACCAGCTGTTGCCTGTGCACATGGGCTGGTATTTCACATGGCTGAACAGCCCTGCTGCCAGCAAGCACTCAAACAGGCAGCATCAATAACAGCAGTCTTCCCACACTCCATACAATTTAAGCTATTCTTCAAATTAATAATAATACTTAATAAAGCTTCATCTCTCATTTGCAAAGAAAACCTTCAATTAATGGTAATCAGCATCCACAGAATGTGATCAGACTGGGCTTGTAGCTGGACGTGCCGAAACAGTTCAACTGGCAGATGGAGCATTTTCCAACTATTCTAATTAATGACTGCTCTTTTCAAATGTTAATGCAATTAAATAAATAGGCAAAACAAATAAAAATAATATACAGTATGATAAAGCCACTATCAGAGAGAGTTCTGATCAAAAAAGTGAGCCTCACTGAAATCCAGAAAGGGCCCAACCATCCCCTCCTGGCTAAATAAGTTCTGAAGGATCTAGGATTAGCTTTTGTTACTTATTTCCAACCATTTCTCTGGGAAGGACATTTATATCACTTCCATTTTAACCTGGTGGCATCAACTGAGGAATTGCTTCTTTAAGTGTTAGAACATTTTCCTGCAGAAAATGAGAAGGGATTCCTTTCTCATAGTATGGAGGGGTTTTTGGTGTAAGATTTAGACTTGCCTTGCTTCTTGTCTTTTCTATTTGAAATAATTGCCTGCAATTTTTTTTTCAGTTTTATTTTCTGTGAACATTGTATACCATACCACTGATGTAGGACTGCATGTGTTTGGGCTTATAAAGAGTTCAATTAGCTCCTTAATGCCTAGTTCAGTCACAATTAAACCTTTCCTGTTGACTCAAGATTGGTCTTTCTAAATGCAGTGGAGGTGGTTTTAATTATTCATTCTCTGGTTTGTTTCTTACAGCAGTCTCAGCTGTGCTTTATTATTCAAAGGTTAATGCAAACTGAGAACTGGGTAAATTAAATTTGTTTGGCAGCTAGCAACCTGATGTATTATCGACACTGTGAAATATGGATGGCAATACTTCTGCTATTGTGCCACTTAAAAAGCCAGATTTTATCTTTAAAACAATTGCTAGCTTTGTTACTACTGCTGATAGAAAATGAACGTTCCATAATGTTATAGTCTCTGTAACCCATTATTGTGGAGAAAGCAAGGTAGTTTAGAAAGCCAAGAAGCATTAACAGCTATTATAGAAAATGGATGTAGGTACCATGACTAATGAAGTGCTCTGCACAGGACTAAGTCATGCAGCTGTATTCAGGAAATCATGCAGTCAGAAGTTTTAATGAAGGGAGCCCAAGGAATTGCAGGTGAAAGCAGGTTTTATTAACTTCCAGTGAACAAAACAAATAGTTGAGCAGTGAACATGACATGATGTCGTATAATAATTGTATGCCTTGGGTACATTGTGAGGCATGGAGCATAGCCAAGAGCTTTCAGCTGTTCTACACAAAGAGTGATTCTACAAACCCCTGTACGCTGCAGGAACCTTCACTGCAAACATAACAAGAATGGTTTCACAAGAAATGCCTTAAGACAATACCACATCACTTTTTTGAGATGTCTACCAGCACTGCCTTCCTCTAAAAAATATTAATCAGATATCTGGAAGTCACCATTCCAATTGATCATAATTACAATTCAGGTCCTAAATCAGTGACTGTAATCAGCAGGCTGTGAATGGAAGAAGCCTGTGCTTTAAGAGGCCATCCTGAGTAAAATACATGTTTGTATGGACAGGCATTATGTTGTATGAAAGGAGGATGTGTTGGCTTTTAGAAGAGTCATGCCCAAGTACTTTTATTAGTTAGTACTTTATTTCATTTTTTTCAGGAATTCACCCTACAAGGGAGAGATTTTTCTTGTTTCATGCAGGATTATGTTTTGTACATTTTAAATATTTCAGTACTGTGTTTTTAACCAAAGACTTTGAATTAACATAATCCAACACTTCCTGTTGGATTTAACATGATTTAACGTAAGCCACTTCCTGTTGATACTATTTTTAAGATAAGACAATGATGGCAGAGCAAATCAGCTTTCTGTGGTAGTGACTGGAGACCTTAGGTTGGGAACAAGTGCAGGTGCAAGGTTGGTTGTACCCTACTCAGTCTTTAGTACAGTCTGTGCTGTGTAATGTGTGTAATTACACTGCTACTGACTGAGGAGGTAGGTGGATGAGGAGGTAGGTGAAAATAGGATGGCTTGTGAAGCAAGGCAGTGACAAGGCATCTCAGCAAAGTCTCTATATCCTAGCAGTGTAAATACTTCACATCTGCCCACTGAAATATTTGAAATAAGACAGTTGGGAATTTTTCTGTGCTTACTTGAATAATTTATGATGTGATTTTAATACTTCTTCCTGGCTGAATGTATCACTTCTCTGACAGAGCTTAGGACATCAGATGCATGCTCTACTGGGGACTAACTTAATGAATGTGATACACAATTTTAATTTCTGGTGTTACAGCAAAACCAGCAGTACTACTGGTAGAGTATAACTGATGCAGTGTTTCCTTGATTGTCTGTGGTTATTATGTTATATTTTTGTTTTCTATTTTAGTGCTGGACCCAAAGGAGACAACATTTATGAATGGAGGTCAACTATACTGGGGCCTCCAGGGTCTGTATATGAAGGTGGAGTTTTCTTCCTTGACATAACCTTTTCACCGGACTATCCTTTTAAACCACCCAAGGTTAGTAGAAGGATATTCAAAGTCTGACAGGAGTTTTCTCCGTCTGATATTTTTTAATGTGTATGTTGGAATATCATTTTAGGATGAAACATAAAACTTTCAAAGCAGTAATGAATTTTTAAACTTGATTTTTTTGATAGAAAGAATTTAAATAACTGGCTAAAATTTGCTTGCATGCTGCCAGTATAGCTGAATGGATATGGATTTATTTAGCAAAAGGCTGCATAATTTCCAGTAGCTATTTTTTTAATTTGGATTTGTTTCTAATATGAAAGTGCTTATATTTGAGTTGCACCCTTTATAAGTAGCTGAAGATACTTAATCTTTCCTGTTGACCCATATAATTCACCAGGCTTGTATGGCTCTCTGGACAAAAATATGCACCTATTTCACTACACCATATAATATCTGCAGGTGCAAGTTATTATAAGTAATTGCTTTGCATCAGTTTTCTGGAAGAATGTGGAAATATGGCACCAAAGTCAAGAAACTGAAGTGACGGAGATTTACAGAAATCCTTAGAGATTCCTTTTATAATGCTGTCTATAATGATACCAGCCAGAAACAGAGAACTGTATCAATAACATGAAGGTGACAGAGCATTACCATGATCAACTTGAAATGTCAAACGTGAAAAATCTAGTGGTTAGGAAGACTGCAAAAATATAAATGGGTGGAATGTAGCAATACAGAAAGCCATCTATAACCAGTAGTAATAATTGCTGAGGAGGATGTTGGAATGGGACTTTATTGCTTGATTGCAGGATTATTGCAAACCACCTGCTTAATGTGCTTATAAAAAAGGAGAACATCCTCCTAAAATGCATCCTCTGGCCTACAGAGAGAAGGAAATACTAATGTCAGATACAAGAGGCTTGGAAGACCTTATCTAGAAGACTGAGTGCAAATCTTAACACACATGTTCGTTAATAGGAACAGAAACCAGGAAAATTTATCCCACAGAGCTGTTAATAGAATCAAATAAATTGATGGGGCTGTCTTCCATGAAACAAAGTGAAAAGAATTGCCTTGTTCACCTTCCCACTCTGGAGAGAGTGTCTGGAAGATCCCCACAGAAGGAGCTGTGAGATAAAAAATATTTACCTTGTTTCTGACACATTTATGAAAGGATGGGTGTGCCACATTGGTCTATAATAGAAGGATATTGCATGAAAAGAGAGAGAAACCAATTCCTATTTGATCACTTTGAGTAGATTATTGAAGTATTAGTGCTTATATTAATATAGAATATTAATATAGAATAGAATATAGAATATTAATGCCACATTAGTAATGTTTACAGTAGTAGATAATGTTGATGTTAACAGGAAAAATTTTGTAAAACAAATGAAAGATGTTAATGCATAGCACTTGTCATTCTGTAAATTGGACTTTCCCAGCCAGTAACCTAAAGATGGGTGAGTATAGCAGTATTTAGAAATGGTCTAACTCCGTTTCCCACTTTTAGTGTTGTAGTTTAGAGAAGCCTTGATGTCACTGAAAGGTCTTAGAGAGTTGTACACCTTGCTGACTGCAGAGTTTCAGCTCTTGTTACACCATGAAGAAAGATTTTGAAATGAAGAATTACAATGTCTCCTTCAGTTAGTTAATGCTCTGGGTACACTGAGCTGAGGTCAGTCCTGTTCTATTCTTCCCCCTGTCCTGTTCTTCCTGCCTCCCCATAGCCTAGCCCACTGCCTGTACAAGGTCTGTTTTAACAAGCCCTATTTATTTACTTCTTTCTTGGGCTTAGTTGGTTTGCACTAGCTGCCATGCAAGGGTTACATTCAGGCCCCTAAAAATTTAAAATTCTATTATTTAGGGGATGAAGTGGCTTTATGGTGTATAAAATAGAGCTTGAAGTTCTCTCAGAGAACTGATACATAAGAACTACTCTGAATGGCAAGTTCTGTCATTCTCTCTGTTAAATCTGTTGAGTCTTGAGACAGTGTATGCAATAGACACCCTTTTAAAATAGAAGTTGAAGGTCCAGTTTGCTATTTCACCACAAGGTAAAGTCTTTTTCAATCTACACTCAGTTGTGCTTGGCAACTGTGTTATTTTGAGGTATGAATAATGCAGCTGTGCCTTGCTTATTAATGAAATGTCAAGCAAAGAGGTGGTTCTTGTCCTGCTTTGTAATAGATTTTATTGTCTGCCTTTATCTTGATGCCAGTTGTCACTGTAAAAAATATGTGCATATAAATCATATGAAAACGTGCTATTTGATAAAGGATAAGAGAATTGATGATGCTATATTGTATTACTAAATGGCCAGTATTTATGATGAGGGGAATTGTCATCTGTAAGAACGTAATGAGTGCCTGTGCACAGGGGACTCATGTCAGATATAACTGTGTCATAAGCATGTGTTATACACATGGATTCTTATTCTATTCACTTCAGCCACAGTTCTAAATGACCCCTATTTTCAGTCCTGCTCTATGACCTCTCAAACTGTTAGTATTCCATTACACCTATTTCCCAGACCTTATGAAACTCATCCATAGGTAAAATAGTTAGGGAATTCCCTTGAATAAAGCAGCACAGGCAGACCACTGCTTATCATAAGGCAGCTGCTGCCAGTCAGCTGTGCTGGGAAAGGGTAGTTAAATGTGTTCTCCCCAAGCTGATTTCTAGCAAAAGAAAGGTACTGAAAATGTGGAACAACACCTGGCCCCACAGTGCAGTGCTATCTGTGTCACTGGGTGTTGGCATCTCTTCTACTACACCACAAGATTTGTGATATTTTGTGCTATTCTCAGAATCATGGTTTATACGGTTATGGACATAGATCATTTTGGATTTCTTTGTAGTTATATTCTAATTTTTCTAACCTCTTATGGCTCTATTGTCTTAAAAAAAACCTAGGGATAAAGTACAAGACTGTGAAATGTACTGAGAAAGACATAAAATGTATCCTGAGTGTTGGCAAGATTACCTCCCTGTAAGAACATAGCAGAAAGTGTCTAATTCACATTTTTCACTATGATTGAATTCATAAATTACTCCTGAGATTTCTGTGGGCCATTTTCATCCTTCATTCACTATGAAGTAAGGAAATATTTAAACAAGTACTGTCAAAATTGATCTTCCAAAAATGTGACCACAAAACATCTGTGAAGAAACAGAAACTGTATTTTCCGATGCAATTACCTGACCCAGCCTGGGGTTCCAAAGTCAAATTCCCATGTCACATAACACAGTCACTGTTAAAGAGCCTAATCCATAGTATGTTAAAATCTGCAGAAAGATCCCTTTTCTTTATCTATTCTCAGGCTTTGTGCATTCCATTATCATGCATGTGTATGTCACGCATGGAACTTGAGGAGAGTAAAATAATTTTTTAAATAAGAAAAATACACTGAAAATGGATTTTGGATATGTGCCTTTTATTTTTATTACCATCATTAAAATATATTTGTGGTGTAACCACTGTTTGACTTGTATTATTCAAAGTTCTTGATGTTTTCTGAGGGATGCAGATTCCTTCTGTAAACACCATTGATGCCTGTTCTGATCACTGGGCACCCTGTTGCATGTTGGAAAACATTAATTAAATAAACAACTGAGACCACATTTGCACAAGTAACGATGTTCAACCTATATTTTGGTTTTTCTTTTTAACAAATGTACAAAGTAATTTTCATTTCCTCTTCTAGATAGTTAATCTACTTTTCTACTTTCCCTTTATCACATAAAAGAAAGTGAATCACTCTTCCATTCAGATTTTGTTTGACAAAGAAAAAGTATCTATCCAAATTTTCACTTTTAGATATTTCTTCAGTTTTTGCACCTTTGTAGCCTCCAACAGTCTTAAGATTTTTCAAGTTTCATCTGTATTTTCCACATTAATTCTCCTGTGTGATCCAGTTCACATTTCAGGTTTTGTATAGCACACATCACTGTCCTCAGGTTTCCTTTCCAGTCTGCACCAACAACTCTTTCCCCTATGGATTCACCGTTTTCTTTTTGTCTGTCCTTACCTGTCAGTGTCTTTCCAAAGTTAAACCATAAGCACAGTATCAAATTAAGTAACTCTTCCATACCATACCAGAGAATAAACCATGTGGTAAGTTGGAGTATAATTTGCTCTCAGACTGTTAATTTCTTCCTCTTTGAAGTCAGTCTGTTTCAGTATTTCAGCTTTGTCACATGCCTTGAAACTGGACTCTGAATTTTTTGAGCCAGAGGTCACTGACCTTTTCAGCTCTGCTTTCCTTATAAATCAATGGCATTTGGCTTCACTCAAAATTGCAGCACGCTCATGCAGAGGAGGGAGTTGTTCTTCCCCAAGAAAGTTTACCTCCGTGTGACCAATTCAGCTTGAGTAGGAGTGATGGAGGGCCAGCCCAGCCTAACTCTGATTTAGCTCTACAGCCAAAAAACAAGATTTTTAGACCAGCTCATCTGAGAACTGACAAATTGGCTTTGGCTTTCTGGGAGGCTCTAATCAATTAAAAGTATTTCCTTGCCTCCGCTGTGAGGAAGCTGTTGTAGCACTGCAGAAATGAGCTGAGCACCTTGTTGGCTGAGTCAGCAAAAAAGCGGGCGAGCTGCACGATCACCGTTCTCCTCTCGGCTGCATCTTCAGCATCACATTGGTTTTATGAGATGCCAGACAGAAGGAAGGTATGAAACACAAAAAGTGAGGTGTAGATGGGGTGATGAGATCACTTTCTGCTAAAGGCCAGATGCTGCTGAGGCTTCAATCTCGGTCACAAGGTGAGGTTTCACTTCAGCCCAAAAATACAGCACATCCCTTGTAGTGTAGGGGACTGAAAAAAAAGACAAAACTGTGCCCTGTTCAGAGCAGAAATGAATGAAAATGCTTAGATGACCTGCCAAGGAAATAACCTTGCATTTTTTCAGTTGGCTTAATGACCCCCTCGACCTTTTTTAGAAATACCTTTGAGATTTCTTTTTCCTGCTAACTATCTTCCTTTCATCCTTAATGGATTCAGACAGTTCACTGCTTGGCTTTAACAGAGGAAAGCGCTCTCTCTCTCTCTATCCCATTCAATAGCCCCAAAGCTCCTTCTTCAGGGTATTGAATGGGATCTAACCATGCATAGATGTCTCTTGTGGGAGGACATGTGTGTGTATATCCATGGGTGTACATGTACGACTGTTTATGTATATGTTCATGTATATGATGTGGGGGTATCACATCTTTTAGTCAGCCTGGTCTGACAGAAAGAATTTCACCACAATTTCTGTCCTCAGTCCACATAAGAAATCAGTGAATTCCTCAAGTATGCAAGGTTTTGATCTGAGATCCTTTAAAATTTAACCATCAGTACAAACACCACCACTTTGTGTATACTGAAGGAAAGGCAGTAAGTTCATTATGCTACATACTGTCCCTCTAGAGCAGGAATCTTTGACAAATCAGAAAGCCATATCAGTCTTTTGTACAGGTGTTTGTAGAAAAATTAATGCTCTTCAAGAGAACTTTCCTCCCAGGAATTGTCACTGCAGTGGAGTTTGCATTTTCATCACGAATAATCTTTATTAATAACTTCTACTCTCATATTTGACTACATTCAGTCTATTACAGTGTCAATTCAATTTAGCTGTGGCTGATACAATATGGATATATCTATCATTATCCTAGTATTCTGCTAGCTTTATTTTTGAATTTGAGTGATTTATAGAATCTCTTAATCCCAACTCTACAATTAATCCTGCTGGGGACTTTAATCTCAGCTGACTGGAAAATGGTTCATAGGACTTGAAAGCTGCAATATGCTAAATCACTTCTTAATCAAAATTAAAATAACAGAAAACTCTGTTTCCTCCATGTAAATCTCCTATGCCTATCAACTGCCTGAAAATCTATTCTCAGCACTTGAAAGTCTAGATGGTTTAAATCAGCTGTTGGACTGCAAGGGAGGCCCTTTTCCTTCTTAAATGCACAATGTCTATAGAGTCTGATCTTAATGGCAATATTAAACATGTCTTCAGGGTTTTTTATACATAATTGTAATATAGCACTAATCTCAATACACTAAGTATCCTTTTGTAGAATTCTTCTCCTGTGGTAAACACTTTCAACCTATTTTGTAAGTTCAGCCTCATGTCTGAAGGGCAATTCTTTTTATTTCTGGCTTCTACTTTACATGTTCATACTCGTTTTATATGTGATTGGCTGTTCAGGACACTTTTATCTGCAGTGCAATAGAAAAGCAGCGCTTCCAAGAGTAGATGTAAAAAAATAAGCATTCCTTGGTATTTCTAACCTACATTGTCGAAATGAACCTTACAAGGCAGACATGCACTTTAAATTGTGTTTATCACTATTAACACAATTAACACTTGAAGCTCTAAAGCTCCTTAAGTACAGTCCATTTGATTGACCCCTTTTCACCATCTCTGCAACCCCGATGCAGGCAGGGGTTCAGTTTACCTCCTCTTGCCCTCCCTTCCCAGATATTGCCATCCTCAGGGTAGCCTTCAAATGCCACGGCCTCCTGTCAGCCTTATCCCTTACACTCATTTGCCTCGTCATACTTCTCTCATAGCCTCTGTCACATCCTATTAGCTCTCAGAGCCGTGCTGTGCTGTTCACAGCTTTTTTCAGCTGCCTGCTACCCTCCCCATCCTCCTCCTCCTGCTGATGGTGTGGTGGTGCCTCACCCGGTGCATTCCCACAGCGCTGCCTCCCGTGGCCCCTTTGCTGTGCCTCCGTGCTCCCTTTTCTTCTTCCCTGCCTTTCTATTTGCATCTTCTTGCTGAGAGCAGCCCAGGAATCCTTCATCCATGACAGTAAGTGGAGTTGGCAGGTTTTCCCATCAAGTGAAGTCTTTGGGTATTTGCAGGCAGAAATCAGATGCAAGGGGAGTCTTTGAGAGGGAGAAATGGACAACCTACCACCAGCAGGCCATTGTCAGAGCCAGCAGGATCAGCACCAGTCCTGCTCTTCTGGAGCAGCTCTTTCCAGGAGTGTGAGTTGCAGAGTGCAGTTCCCATGCTTACACCACCTGCAGTGAAACAGTTTGTTCCATAGGTCACGTCCCTGGGATGCCCCAGCCCTAGGAGTGTTGAAGGCAGGTTGGATAGAACTTTGAGCAGCCTGGTCTAGGGGGAGGTGTCCCTGCCCATGGCAGGAAGGTTGACACTGGATGACCCTCAAGGTCCCTTCCAACCCAAACCATTCTGTGAGTCTGTGCTGTCTCCAGGTGATGCTGAACCAGTGTGCAGTCTGGACAGCTCAAACCCAGGTGGCTGCTTAAGAAACAGTAATGTCTCTCAAAATGACAGAATGAGAGTTTCAAAGTGGAGGACATAGATATGGGCAAAAATATGTTAGACTGAGGAGAGAATCAATAACTACGTTTTATTGTGAATAAATGCAAAATATATCCAATGCCTTGGAAATCTCTGAGATTTCCTTTAAATTAATTTTGTCTGATAACTCCTCAAGTAATTGGCAAAGTGAATTGCCAATGATTCTTCTAATGAATAACCTCCTTATTCATTCTGTTTATAATACACTAATTTATATCAGTAGTTTCTATTGATTTATTTAATCTTGATGCAAACAGCTCTATCTAACTAAACTCCTCCTGTTTTTCTTCACCAAGACTTAGGTGGTTTATCATTTATTCCAATTTCCTGTGAACACAGTACACTAAGCTCTTTAAGAGGACCTGTAGAGGGATCTTATGGGGAATATCTTCTGCCTCACAGCATTGGTTTTCATATTGCTTGTCAAATATATTTTCAGAAGAAAACTTGTTTTTAGCTACATAAGTGTGTCAGAAGCTACATAATTCTGCTGCATCAAGCATGTTTTACTACTGCATAAAATCCATGTGATCTAAAATATATATAATATGTCAGTGTTGTTTCCTGTCCTCTTTTACCCACGTGCAGATAAATATACACAGATGTGGGAGAAAGAATTTTATGCACATTAAAATGAGAGCAGAGGAACTGATCAGGACAAAAACCCACTAGTTTTGAAGTCAGTCTGCCTAGGACTTCTCATGTATGGAGTACCTAAATACCCAAAGGCTGTTGGAATTGAGTGAGGAAGAAGAGGCCCCTGTTTCTTAGAATCAAGTCTAGGAATAAAGTCTTGTGCCTGGAGCACCATTCAGGAGCACTCTGCTGAATCGAGAGAGGTGTACCTGTAGGACAGTACAGACTGTGTGCTTTCAAAAGGGAGGTTTTATTTTATAAAAGTTAAATGGCCAGTAAACCTTAAAAAAACTCACTCTCTATAAAGTAACTTTTTTTTTTTTTTTACTTTCCATATGGAGCTACTAATTATAAGAAAGATTGTGCTGATTGTATGAAAATCATTTTATAAAAACTCATAGTGACTTTGTCAGAGAAAGCTTTTGATGCTTGGCATATTACTATCTTTTTTCTATTCTGAACATCCCTAACCCAAACAGTAATCAATTTCCCTTGTCCTCTCCTTCTCTTCCTTTGTTTTCAGAAAACTTTGTACTGTTTGGAATCTTTTTTTTGCCCTCTTGGATACATCAAAGATTATCAAGTTCCCTTTTTACTTTTCCTGCTGTTAAATCTATGTGCAAAATGAGCGCATTTATATAATATAGATGCTTAGTGCCACTATGCTTATTCAATTTTTTTCCCCTGCAACACTTTTCAATGAGACAGTGTGAGTAATTACAGCTTCATAATTACAATGAATATACTGAATAATTACTCACGTTGCATACTGATTCATTTTCAGTAATATTAAAGGTTAACTCATGTGGATGCTATTATATCCATTTAAATTGTTATCAGTTTTGGCTACTGATGTCTTGCAAGATGCCTTTTGCCAAAGAAGCACAGCACAGTTTGCATATCAGACTTCTCTGTAGGTCAAGCAAACGTAATTGCAGTTTATCATTTCCTACCTATGCAAATACCATGAATTTTCCTTCAATAAAATAAATTATATCTGGTTTTTACTAAGTAAAATTAGATGTAATCAAGTGTTTTGAGAACTGGATGAAGTTCATTTCTTGGTGTAAACTTAAAATATATTCTTAAATCATGAGCATCCTATGGCCAGTCATTTTTACACACTTTTTGTGATAAATCATTAAGTATCTCAACAATTGTTCATGTGCATGCTACAAATCTGTACTGACAAAATGGAAATAGTTCACCCTGTCTTAGAAAGGCATCCTCAGTGCTCATAGATAAATGAAGTTCACTCTGTAAGAAATTAAAGGGTGCTGATTAATATAAAGATTATTGCTTGAATGTTGTGTCATTCAGAACTATATACATTTTTCATTTAAATAGTTTTAGATTATTTTTCTCATATGACTAAAGAGTGTAGGCCCCAATCTTGTTTTTATTTTCTCTATCTAAGTGGACAAATGTATTGCTCATAAAGTCTGACAAACTGAGGCAGGAACAACTTACTCTCTCCTGAGCTCTATGAACATCATCATAAATGGCATCATTTTTTTATATATATATATATAACCTTTTCTGTATGCAGTACAACTTCTTCCACTTCAGGTAGTGCCACTGCAGTTTTATTAAAGGAGAACTCCTGGGGAATATTTGAGGAAGACTGAAATTTCATCTCAGGCAGGAGTACAGGATTCTATCATTGTAAGAAATGAAAGGTCTTAAAAGTAACTTTCCAAAATCATGGGAATGAGAGCCCTGGGATCTCTGCTCTGCTTCCAGTGTTAGCTGATCAAAAGGAGGTTGTTTTTGTTTATTCTCCTGTTGGCTCTGGGAATATTTCCTCTCTCCCTACACAGTCATCAGGCTCCAGTGACTCAGAATCAGGAGGTGGGGGTTTGAACCCAAAAAGGCTGATGAAAGCAAATCCTCAGGGGACACTGTAACCCCTTGCATGTAATTTGTAAAACTGGGGAATCATTTCTTCCTCCTGATATGTTTTTGAAGATTTCAACTGAATTCAGTGGACTCTGAAAGTGGAGTGTGAGATGGTGTACCAGGCACCGTAGTGACTGATGTGTTTACACCTCCATGCAAAAGAGAGATAGTAAGTTATTTGAAGACTACATCATGTTGGAAAACTGGTGTTCAAAATCACTCTGAGATCCAGAAATTACTTATCTTGTCTTCAACCAGTTGCCTCCAGTCACTCAACTGAAATCTATCTTAGTTTCCTCTTCCCAGGTTTTACAATCTTTTTTCAATTCTAAAACTTAGTCAACAGCCAGCTATAGCTTTGCATGTTTGACATTCAGCAGTAGATAACAGGTTAGTTTATTATTGTTTATTTCCAGAACTAATTGGGTATAAATTTCTTATAATTACCTTTTGGAAGTTTGTTTGTAGTACTCACAGTTTTCAGAAGGTAGTCTCATTTTTCCCTATTTCCCATAATTTGTATTTTTCTGACCTATACTTCTATTCAACAAAAATTAGGTGCACTCTTTAAATTCCAGAATGAAAGAGAATAAATCCATAGGGAACACTTATTGTTCAAGAAAACCCATAAATTGCTCCTCTACCATTTAATTGTCTGAATGTAACTTTGCCTGCACACCCACCCACACACTCCTTTGAGCCTCTGTATGGGATTGTTTAGGTGTTTTCATTAGGGGATAAACGGAATTAGAGTCCTCCATTTAAAGGAAACACTTAAGTGACATCAAAGGTAAAAGTATGACCGTAATAAAGAAAATGCAGCTCCCCTGGAAAGGTATTAACACATGGTTTCTCTGTACACTTATAATAGGAGGACCCTGCATAACCTTATAATGTAAGTATGGTAAGATCAACATTGAGAAAGTTACATGTCAGCATTTCCCACATTATCAGCAATTTGAGGCACTAAATGGATGAGGAAAGCAATGTGTCATCCCATTTGTACTCTGCTGCATTGGGGTAAGAACTCTGTTACCTGCCACCTTCAGGCCACACTTTCTGGCGTGTTCAAGGCTGTCATTAATACGGCTTCTTTTGCAATTCTAAACACTGTGATTCTTTTCATTAATTAATTGAACTGATTTTTCAATATTAAAATTAATTAATAAAAGATAACACATTGTCATTATAAAATAACTCATATGTTGATTATATAAATAGTTTAAATGCCTTTGTTTGAGGCAGGCATTTTAAAGTGCACTGGCATATTTGGTGAGTTGGCGACATTGTCAATGGTAAGCAGCACACCTTATCTTGCCTTTCTCGATGTCACAGGTTTAATATATACTCATCGTGGAAAAAAATGCTGTATTTCAGGTCTAAGCATTTTCTAAAAACAGCCTTCCAACTGCAAACAGGTGTAGTCCCACATACATTTATCCACCAGGTAGTCTGAGATGGCAGTGGAGTGTTGAACAGTTCATGAAAGACATGAACTTCTATTCATCTCAGTGGCTCTGAATCCTGCCAAATTCCCAGTGTCCTTGCTTCAGTGCTTCAGAAGCAGCTGAGGCAGGGGAACATGTGGCAGTCTGTCCTCTCTGCTGGCAGCAAAACAGTTACACTTAAAATACACACTCAAATTGATGACCTTCTCTGAAGCAGGTTACAAGCTCAGACTGACCTGTCTGTAAATATTTTAGAGGATATAATTTAATCTGTTTGGTGGATTCAGTGTTTCCCTCACATTCAGTGAGACCACACATATCTTATTACTCAGTTTATTTTGATGCCATTGAATGAAGTCCTCAGATTTTTCATTGTGGAAATATAGGGAAGCACCTTTGTTAAGGTAAAATACTTAAGCATAAGCTTTATTTCAATGGTATACTAAAAAGTTAGCATACAATACTTAAAATTAGGCAGGTGTTTGCCTGAATCCTGGGACATCCTGCTAGGAAGCAGTCACTGATTCACTTCTAACTGGAGTATATGAGTTTCTGGAGTTAATCTTCCTGGGGAATTAATGAGCACCTAAAATTCACAGGATGCTCCTCCACACCATCTCCCTTTCTGGGCACTTTTGACATGCAGTTTGTGTAAGGTGATTTATGCCTTTTGTGCATTGGAGCCTTCCTTGTTCAAAATAGCTTCCCTTTGTAGACAGACATTTAATTTTAGCACGAAATCATAATTATTTAAATAAATAAATTTTTTGGTCTCAAGAAGACTTCCTTTCCTCCAAATGCTGAATGTGCTTGGGCTTCTAATGAGGGGGAGAAAAATAGATCATCTGGCTATGGCATTTGGATTAATTGAGATCATTGTGCCAGAAATATTTTAAATTCTCATAGAAGTCCCAGAAGTGTAACACTTAGTCTGGAAAACAATAAGCAAAACATCAAGTGAAGGGGAAAAATGAAGGAACCTACAAATACGTAGGGTATGGAGTGACAAACTGTCAAATTATTCTATTAATTAGCAATACCTTTAGATAAAGAAACATTTAAAAGCTGATGAACTTGCTTAGTAGGGTTCTTTGGTACAGAACTTACTGGTGCATAGCAGTGGGCTCCAAAGCATTTTTCCAGATCTATGTAGAAAAGTACTTACGAGAAAAAGTATTTCTTGTTGAATGCAATGTTTTAATACCATAAATCTGCTATCTTTTCTTTCCATTATTTTGTCAAAGCTTCTTGATTTAATCCAAAGGTGCAGAATTTTTCGGTGTGCTAGGGAATGATTTCTATAATTATTTTTTTATAGAAGTAAACCAGGTAGTGTATCATTTCACTCGTATTCTCTTCTGCTTGCTGAGCAGCCTGATAATCCCACTCACATCCCTGATATCTCTGATATTGAAGAAATCATAAGAGGAGCATGCCTGTCACCAGTTTGCATTCCTCTCCAGACACTGGCTTATCTGTCGTAGGGCAGGGGTGGGTTGGCAAGCACTTCCAGCTGACATTAGCACTGTCCAAGTGGAGTGAAGAGCACAGCTTCCCTGAGCCAGGGAGTGCCTTGTCTGCTGCTGGCTCCTGCCTGCCCAGCCCCTCTCTTGGCAGGGCTGTTGCTGGTGAGGTAGATATCTGAAATTCTACATCTTAATTTTAGATTTTGTGAACATGTTGTTGAAACCATCTGGGTTTGACTTGTCATTTGGGTAGAACTGATGGAGAAATTAGTCCTTGATGGCCTCCAAGAGGTGCTGGGGTTTTTTTCACATTGTCTCTTCTTATCCAGTAGCCCCAATATTCATTCTGAACTATGAAGCGAACTTCCATAGCTGAGCTTCTTTTAAAATAAAAAGCCTGTGGTTTCAGCTTGAAGAAGGAGGACATTATCCTGAGCTAAAATAATCTCCTTGGAGATCACCTGGAACACCATATAAAATAGATACAGACGTCATCAAAATAAACTACTAAGAAACCCCAAAAGGTGTTTGTAAACAATTCTACTGATAAAAATGTAACCTAAAATTTGGAAATAAAAGCATTTTATTTGAGCAGTCTTTCTCAAAAATATTTCACTTCAATTTTTTCAGGAGTCACTGCTGTGATGCCTCTGCATTTTTTTTACAGCTTAATCTATTGTGTCAGATGATGAACAGATGAAGACAGTAGAAGAATCTGTCTTGTTCTGACTTCCTTTAAAGCGTGAAAGAGCTGTGGACCTGAGTTATGAACATTATCCAGGGGCTAGAATAGCTTCTTTTTTTTTTTTTTTTTTTTGGCCGTATGCAGAATAATGAGATTGATAAGACCAAGGCGGGAGGAGGAAGCTCAGGAAATGTGTCCCATTCTCAGCCTGCACAAACCAGTTTCACTTGCATCTGAAACACCAGTTTCAGATGCAAGAGACATTTATTTCTTCCTTTATTTTGTCTTGCCCAGTCTTTAACCAGCAGTAGCAGAGTACTGTCACTTCAGCCTGGAAAGCAGAATGTTTGTTCCTATCGTTTTTTGTTGCTTAATAATTGTGTAGTTATTGTGGCTTGAATGCTGTTCCACTGAGACACACTTTCCTTTCCAGGTAACGTTCCGGACAAGGATCTACCACTGTAACATTAACAGCCAAGGCGTCATCTGCCTGGACATTCTAAAAGACAACTGGAGTCCAGCGTTAACCATTTCTAAAGTTCTCCTCTCCATCTGCTCCCTCCTCACAGACTGTAACCCAGGTAAGACAAATTAACTTTCACATCCTCGTTCATCCATCATTCACATTTGGTCAGGTCACTAATATCTGCTCAGTGCTCTGGTTTACTGGTTTACCTACTGAAAAAAAACCCACAGAAATGTAAATTTTAAATGCCATTCATTCAAATAGTACAAAAAGAAAGTGGAATTTCAGAAGCTCAGGTGCAGTTTTAGTACTGGTGAATAATTTTTTTTTAATTCAGAAAGTTTGATCAGTAGAAAATACCTTAGTATGTGCTAATTTGAATATTACAACCAGGATATTACCACCAAGAAATATTAATGAGTTAATAAATATTGAAAAGGAAAGCTTTCATTTAAATATGCTGATAATGTGGTCTCTGAAAAGAATATTAATAGTACTGACAATGATAGATGCCTAACGCAGGCTCTACAAATAATGAAAATTAGTTTAAATGAGGTTTATTCAATATCTTGGACAGTCAGCATGAGTATTCAAAGCAAGCTGTCATTCTTATTAACTAGCATAGCACTTAACCTCTCCCCTCAGCTCTTTTAGATTTGTTTTATGCCATTGACCACTAGATCTGTAATTTCCACTTTCTCTTACCCAGTTTACCAATGCATAATTCTGACTGTAGCCTTGGAAAACCATAATATGTAGAAATTACTAAAGAATCACTGGAGAAAAATTATGTGATCTGTTTATATGTCAAGAGAGTTGTTGTTGGTTTGTTTTTATCATACAATATTTGTATTTTATTATTCAATATTAATTTTAATTTGACCAAAGGGCTAAAATTGCTTTGAAAAGGGCAGAATGTGAGATTCTGGCATAATCAGGGGCTGAATCAAAAGGTGTAATAGAATATTGGAATATTTCAAAAGTCAAAAGAAGCTGAGAGCGGGCAAAAATGTGATTGACTGCTTTTATTTTCTTGTGGGTTTGTTGCTGTATAAAACATTGAAACCTGTGGTGTTCCTTTCAGCTAAGAGGTGGAGTGATAGAGTGTTACCATTTTAGGCACATTTATTTCAGGCGGATTAAATGCTCTCTGAGAGAAAAAAAGAAAGATTGATTTCTGTTAGTGTTTGGCCAAAAATATCCAGAAATATCTGTAGGTAGTCGGGCAGATAGATGACAGAAGTTTTCAAAAACCAAATTAATATTTGCTCATGTGTCTTAGAGACCAGATAAAGAACTAGAGACACTGCAAAGCTGTGTAGAGAGTGAGAAATGGGCAGTAAATCCATGCTCTCTTGTGGTCAACCCTCTTTGGAGGGATACAGTCATCTTGAAAGCTGGACAGTTTCCAGCAGTGATTTGAAATTTAGAAATTCGTTACTTCTGCCTTCTCAATCTTAAATCCTTACAGATGCTGTCAAACAACAGTTTTAGCATATTAAGTGTGTAAGAGGAATACTGAAAACACTTATCCATACAGCATTATCATGTACAACAAGTTAACATACCAAAAATGGGAGTTTCTTCCATATTACCTCTTTCAGTTGTCAGCCATAAGTATTGTCCTGACCAAAGTAAATAGAAGAATTTTGTGGTGTTTCATTTTCAAGTCTTCTCTTTAATTATGAAGTCATTTTGGATTTTGTTACTGCTTCATGGTAAAATTTTCCTCTTTTTTTGATGAATTAACGCAATTTCTTTATTTGTATCTCAGTCTCACAAGGCACTGATGGCAGATATTTTTGAAGTGCTGAGACATTTTCGCCTTCCTTGGAAGTTGCCTGTTTCATGTTAGATATTCTTTTTATTTAAAAGTGAACTTCAAATGTTAGTGCTGTACAGCAGAAGGCTTGCAGAAATTTACAAGTCATTACTTTTCCTCATATTGCCTAATATGTTGTAGTTGTACTGCCTGTCTCATTATTTTTTGTGATATTTTATCATTAAAAAATTATTGGTTACTTGCCATCAGATGGATGGCTGGATGGATAGAAAGATATGTCGCTGATATATATATCATTGAAATATATCACATGTATATACACATAAGTAGCTGCAGAAACATGCATATATATTTTTTCCTCTCTATCAGCTGGGAGTAATTTTCTAATCCCTCAGTCCTCTCTTCATCTAACTAGTCTGCCCCTTTCTAAAGGCAGAAGCACAACGGGGGTCTCGATTTGATAAGCAACTTTGAACTCGTTTTTCACCATTCATCAGCCAGAAGCAGATCAAGTCAATCGAAAAGGCAACACTGAATCCCCCACAAACATAAACACATAGGATGGGCTAGTTTTCCACCCTGGCCTCTGAAGCGAAGAATCAAGTATCAGTTACCTCCTACTCTTCCATTTATGCAAATCTTCATTAGAACAGCAAATAGGAGTAAGAATGGCAGCTAATTAACCCTCAGTCATACACAGTGATTAAACGGCGCTGAAGCACAGCTGCAGCTTCATTGGCAAGCACTGCTATTCTTCTCCAGCAGGCTGAGCAAATGAAAAGAGGTATTTGCTCCTGCCGCTCCTGTCATTCACACAGTAATCTACAAAAGCCACGGAGAGAGTCTCTTTCCTCCCTGGTTATACATCACCGCCCTTTGTTCCCTATCACTCCAGGCAGGAGCAAGTTTGTCCTTTTTAAACAACTAATACAATCCTTTACTCATAAGCTGTCTCAGACCCTTCAGTCCTGATTATTATTAATTGTCTCTGTTTTGCTTGGCACTATCAGCCAGTAAACTGTGTTAATGAAAAGTCTGAATTTTGTAACAGCTGGCTGACTTTTATATGGGGGGAAGGGGTGTTGTAGGGTTTGCGTATGGCTGAACACGTGTGCATTATCTGAGAGTGGGAGAGAGCCAAATGTATTAGAGGAATGGGAGAAGTGGTGGGATGCACTAGCCCAGTCCAGGCATTAGTGTTTTTAAGGTGGTACTTGAGGTCACAGGACATGTCCCTGTCTACAAATCAGGGCTCCAGTCCTGTAAATACTTTGGCATGTGCAAGAGCAACCCCATGGAACCTGATAGATAAATAGACTCACCTGCATGAAACAGAGTAAGCGAGTCAGTGAGTGTTTATAGGCTCTATGCTTGAGTGCTGAAAATGCTTGCTTCCAGTGTTAGCTGCTAGGGCTGGCCTGTGTGGGCAGTTAGTTATTGCAGAGTAACTCCATGTGTGGACGCTCCTCGCTTTGAAAACATATTAAGTTACAAAAACCTGTCTTGCTTGGACTAAAAATCAACTATACTTTAAGTGTTCAAGCAGAGCCCGTGGAGTGTAAATTCCCACACTGCCTTAATCCAAAGAGCTTTCAAGTGCAGATGGCCCCTGAGACTTTATGTTTTACTAAGTTTGAAGTACTAAGCAAATTAATTATTTTTATAGTTACAGAGCTGATGATGCTGATCTGGATTAGAATGTTTATTTTTCTCAGTTGGTCATTGCCATCCTGGCCCTGCCGAAGGTTCTTGAGTCCCAGGAAGAATATAATTTGCAAGTGCTTCAGAGAAAATAAATTGTAACACTGCAGCACTTTTCTTTGCGTGGCTTCCTTCTTCACATTCAAAATCAGAACTTGGCTGGCCTGATTATCCCCAATGTCTGAACAGTCTTAACATTGAATCATGTCTGCTTAATGACACACAGCTAAGCCTTGATTAGAGCATCAGAACAAAGCCTACCTCTCCCTCACACCAGCCTCTTCCCTTCTGCTGTCATCCTCTGGCTCCTTACCATTTTTCCCATGTGCAAGTTCCACGGTCAGTGGTGATTTTATCCCTCAGCTGACATTTCTGGAAGCAAATGCTTTGCTGCTGCTTCTCGCTCTCTTCCCTGCATGTCATCCATGCCCCTCTGCGAGCTCCTGCAATGGGGACAAGCCGGGGGATGCACACAGAGGATGAGAGTGGCAGGCTGAGATGTGGCCAGCCCCAATGTTGCTTTCCAACAAACATTAGGCTGAACACTTGGATGGCAGCTGCAGACAAAGTAACTGCTAAAGGGCTCTACATAGAGCCTCTTTAGAAACCTCTGCCTGATTCCTAACCTGAACTGACTCACAGGAATTTTATGTCTACTTGTTTTTAAGCAAGTCTTGTCCTATACCTTAACTGACCATTTTTCTGGTTTTTGCTCCTGGTGTACTAATGAAGAGCCATCCTCTTCCCTTGTTGTCTCTATTTGCTGCACACTACCTGTGTCTGTGAGCTCCTTCTGTAGGAGAGGCTGTCTGTTCCCCTGCTCATCCTCACTGCACACATCCTTCCTGAATGTGCCTGACTCTTGGAGTTCACTGGGGCATGAGGCACAGCTAGAGAGACTAACCTGCTCATCATCACTGTCATCCGGGTGGAAATATTTACTGCTCCCTGTTGGATGTGCCTATCTCACTTGGCAGCCCCACTGATGGTTATTTCTGTCTTAGCCCTGTCATTTTCACTGTTTGTCTGCTTTTTAACCAAATTGAGTGAAATGGTGGAAAAAGGAAAAGAGGACAAGGAAAGAGAAAAAAAGAAGAAAGGGGAAAAAAAGAAAATAAAAGAAAAGAGGAAAAGAAAGAAAAAGCTTTTGCTAGAAAGGGCATTAACCTCTGGCAAAGGATATGCTCAAGAAACCACCTGCAGTACTCACTTCACTGGAGTCAGCACAAGTTGGTTGCTCTGCTCTCAGATACTTCAGTCAGTAACATGTTATCAGTGTAAAGATGCTTGTCTGGTTACCTTTTAAACGCACCAGAAAGTGTGAGGCAGTTTGTTAGTGTTACATGTAAAGTTTGCTGTGAAGGTTGTTTGAGGCTGAAGCATGCGTGCCCTCACAATAAATGTACTTATAAGAGTAAATGAGTAGCACTACATTACTTTGAACAAGTAGCACTACATGACTCTGATGTGAGACCCATCAATTTTTATAGTAGTTGCAGTTGCACAGCACATCTGAAAAGTAGACTATTTATGTTAAAAAACTCTGCAACGTATATTGCGGCTTTCAAATATATTGTAACCTAGTTAGAAGTGGATGTGCCATTTTTTACAAGTACTGCCATGAATCATGAATTTACTAGATGGTTTCATACTTTATTAACCCGCATGAAGTAATGTGGCTGTGCATTTTAATGACTTACATTTATCTAAGCATAGATAAGCAAAGTCAAAGATCCTAAGGTTATGGGGATCTTTACGTGTCTCACTAAGGGGCACAAGACTTGCTTTTAAGCTTTATTCATATGAGTCATCCTTACATTTTGCTTTTATCTTCCCCAGAAACTTCTTGGTTTTATCACACAGTAGGTATAACAGGCAATTTTGGATAACGTGCTATTGTTCTTTTTTCTGTTGCAATTACGAGTTATCCATGTGGTTTGGCATGATTTAGGTCTGCCAAAACTTTCTGCCAGAAGATACTAATACCCATACGTACACCTCCATGAAGGTACTGGTATTTAAGAAAACATAGAGATGGGATTCAGTTATTACATTATTCTTTTTCCTTTTTTTTCTTTTTTCTTTCTCTTTTTTTCCCCCATATCATTTTCCTAAGAGTGTGCAAGGTTCTGTACTCTTGTTGCTGAGGGTATAAAATCCCAGTTCTGTCATCTTTTGCAGAAAAGGATTCAATAGTGTAATTTAATGCATATCTTTGATCCTCAGTGGGATCTAAAACAGCACTTTGGAGAGTGACTTTTCAACATCATCTTAAAAGCCCTAAAATCTTGAACAGTATTTGCCCTGCTACAAAGCTGCTGGGATTGCTGCTGTTTCCAGAACCTCTGCAGAACACGAGTAGGTGGGGAGATTTAAGTCAGACAACATGCAAGGGAGGGAACTGAATTAGTGATTTCTCAGCCCATTTCCCTTTCAGACAGCAGTATACATTCTTGGAGGGAAGTTGGTGTCCTGCAATGCCACTGCCCTGTCCTGTGGCAGGTTCGCCTTCAGCAGCCATCCCCAAAGCCAGCTGTTGGAATACTCCAGCCAGGGTTCATACCTCCAAATGCAACATGGATAGATCTGCTGTCTAGAAAGTTTTGAGCACCTCCACATTTTGAATTTGTGTTGATATTTGGGAAACTTAAGCTTCATCCAAATGCTTGTTCCTAGCAATTCCACAGTCTCTACAAGTTTGCATAAGGTATTGACAGGAATAGCTAGAATACCCAATATACAGCACAATACCCATGGAACTGTCTTCTGCACACCCCAGACAAGGGGGAGTAGGTTCACTTAAACTCTCTCAGTAAAATGCATCTCCCTCCAGGAGATAGAGTGAGGCTGCCAGACTTTGATGCCCACTGACACACTCCATGCTCCTGACACTGCTTTGGGCTGATCATCTCTGGCACAGGGGCACCAAGAGCCAGAATTGCCACTGCCACTTAAAAATCAAGTGTGTGTCGATGCATCAGGTTCCACAGGAACCTCTGCTTCTTCAGCCAGCAAAGCTCCAGTCATATCAGCATGCATTTTAATACACTAATAGATGTCCACTGTATCAATAAAAAAGATCTATTTTCAGAATTACTGTGATACTTGAAAACGCTAGCCTGTCAAAAAAAAAAAAAAAGTTTAAAATAAATCCAAGGTAGCTTAATAAAGGAAAATGTAACATAGCTGTAATAATAAAATCTGTTCCATGCTGGAGCATTTGGCTTTGAGTGGGAATTTTGCTGACTTGTGGTCGCAGCTCTGCTATTTGGCTTGCATGTTCAAACTTTAAAATAGCTACCCAGCCCTAGGTAATGAAGAACAGGTCCATGCTCCTCTCTGCTCAGCAGCCTAGATGTACCTTTGTTTCCCTCCTTTACTCCATATATCTCAGTCGAGCAGGAAGCATGTACCATGTTCCCCCTCACCTGGTGCTTCCCCATAGCAGAAGCTGCTTTTGTCAGTGCCAGTTCACATCAGGTGCTCTTTCTGCAATTTTTTAGACTTCCCAATTATCATTCCTTCTTTTCCCCTCACCCCCGGTTGTGAAGTGAATTTAGAAACTCTGGATGACAGCAAGTTCAAGGGATGAGCCGCTTCTCATTTTCCTCATTCTTGTAATTTTTTTCCTTAAAGCCATAATCTGCACGTTTTGCTACTATCAGAAACTGCTTCAGAATCCAATCTTTTTTTTTTCTTTCTCATTTAACGTTCAGTTTTTCAAAAAAGACTCTTAGGATTTTCTGTGCCCAAGTACATGCTGTTGTGGTTTCTAGTGAAATTTTGTTTCCTTTTTGAACATTTTTGTCAAGATATATAGAACACAGGAAAATTATAAGTATCCATTATAAATAATCATTAGAATTATAAATACTCATTCCTTAGTAATCCATGTTTGAGTAGATTTGTCAAATGTGATATTCTGAAAGATGACTGAATGAAATAGTTTTAAGTTGGTAAAACAATATTAATTCATCCAATTTTATGAGGCTGGCTAAGCCCTGCTACTTTGATTCTTTCCTGGCACCCACAGGCTACCAGGTGCAATGTCACAACACAGTACTATCAGACATACAGCAAAACAATCTCATTTTCCCATGTATCCTTTTTGTAAGCAGCAGAGGGTCATGTAAACAATGAAATTGCTCTGTTGTCTGAGATTATTTATATTCTTTAGCTTGGAGCTGTTTTTTCCCTTTTCTTCAGAGTTTGTATACTGTACTCTGTCAGGAAGTGGGCAGGTTTCTGGGCTGTTTCAGCACAATGGAAAATGCTTTCTTTGTATCTGAAGCAGGAAAATACTCTATGCCATGTCACTCAAGCATGGCAACAAGTAACACAGAGTAAATGAAAATTAAAGCGGCCAGGAATCAGTTCAGGGGGTAATGTTTTTTGGCTTGTTCTGAGTTGCAACCTAACCCTTCTGTTCCTTTTTACATCTCTGGTGTGAGTTGTCTCCAAACGAAATGATCTCACTCAGGAGGCTCTGGCTTAGCAAATACAAGGTGCAGTGTGTGGTTGCCTTGGTGCTGCTGGGCTGGGAGCAGAACAAGTGGGTGTTTGGCATAAAGGCCATCCTAATAAGTTGTCGTAAGGGAGCATGAAAGGAAAATGCAGCATAAAACCGATGAGGTTTGTTCTGCTCTCAGTGAGTGCAGAATGACTTCTCAAAGGTGGGCTTGTCTTGGGAAAAACATGAGCAAATCCATCCCATCAACTGGGACGAAGTTCTTTTTGCAAGAAAGTACTTATGTGTCTATAAATACTGTATGTTCCCCTCCCTGTTCTGCAGAACCTGGTACATAGGTAAATTTACATATTTGCACTGATCATATCATAGAATCTCAAGCTGATATTTGCAAATTCTTGGTAGTTCATCAGTGCTTTCTCTTTCCATTCCTTTTAAAAGGTACTGTGCTATACCAGTTATGCTCTAGTGTCTATACAATACTAACCTCTGTTCTATAGTTTGGATCACTTACAGTTTCTCATATTCTGAGCTGAGCACTCAGTACCAATATGTTAAAGGCATTTAGGCACCTAAAGCTGCTGGCTGACAGCTGGCAGGGTTTTCAGTACTTCCCATGGGATTTAAACATCTGAAGTCTCACAAGTCTCACTAGGAGCTTACAAGCACTGCCAGGAAGAGACTTGCTATATACATCTGGTCTTTAAATATTTGCAGACACATACACCTATATGTCTTAAACTCTGTGGACATGATCTATAAACATGAAATTAAACAGATGTAAATGCAAGAAATGCAGCGGCACATTATGAAAATTGTATATAGATATGCATTGAAATGGAATTAATTTCCTTTGCCATGGAAAGCTGTTACAAGATTTGTTCTTATCAGTTGAGTAAGTCCCCTCAACATGAACTCACGACTGTGGAGATTATTATAACAGCAGGAAAAACATTTGTGAACTGTCATCCCTTTAGTAGTTCTCAGGAAAATATGTCTTGGAATATCTCCTAATTATGTGTGCAGGGGGAGGAGGCTTGGATCAGGATTACTATTGATGTTGGCCTAAATCATTGCTCTTCTCAGTTGCACTTTGACAACACCTTATGGGTGGAAGACCATTATTTGTGAACATAGAGGCTTTTAGTGTGTTTAGATTTAGGCTATTCAAAGCTCACAAGGCATCATTAAAAAGATTAACACAATTATAGAAGTAAGATTGTTTAGAAATACTTAGTTTAAACCCCCCCCCATTATAGTTTCAGAAGTCTACAGTCTGTTTAATTTTTTTTTTTTTCTGAAAAGTGTCTGGAAATATTTACGTAAGAAAATTGGTGGGTTTATGTAATTTAGAAAGCGAATGGTAGAGATTACTTTTTAAAAATAAAATCTGGATTTTGTGGTATGATGCAGTCATTAGCTATAGCTCCAGATGCCAGTCACACATGCATTTACCCTGTTCTCTTTTTTTTTTTTTCCTGATGTATCTGGAACTCTGCAAAGAATAATGACTAGAAAGAGTACAGTCATTCTCTAGCAGAAGGCCATTGTTACTCATTGAGTCAGGTACATTGCCTACTACTGCTCATCCCTCAGTGGTTCAGAGAAAAGTGTAAAAATACCTCAAAGCACTTTACTCACACGGTAATACACAGGAGAGGAAGTTTCCTCCTAGCCACAGCTAGCAATCACATTAGTGCTGAAGCATGAGCAGTACAGCCTTTGCCATGGTGCATGGTTACCAAGTTTTCTAATTATTTTTTAAGTTTCCTAAATCACCTTCTAGTATTCCTGCACTATACTTTTTGTGTGTTGTTTACAATTTGGTGTATGAAGCATCTCCTTCCCTTTAACTTTTGCTGAATATGGTGGGTTTTGTTTGTGTTCCTTTCTTGCCAGGGAAAGATAAACAAGACCACTTTCTTCTTTTTCTTTTTCTTTTTCTTTTTCTTTTTCTTTTTCTTTTTCTTTTTATTTTTCTTTTTCTTTTTCTTTTTCTTTTTCTTTTTCTTTTTCTTTTTTCTTTTTCTTTTTTTTTCTTTTTTTTTTCTTTTTTTCTTTTTTTTTTTAATCTTCATTATCAAATTACCTGGCACATCTTATTTTGTGTTTTTTTCCTTCTCAAAGAAATCACCTTAGATTTCAACCATTCCTTAAATGGAAAAGGTTTGATCATGCTGTTAGTGATTTCTTGTCCTTTTCAATAATGTTTCTGTTCCTAATTTGTTTTTGCTTACGGAGATGTGAGAAAAATTGAACTTCAGACATAATAATACCCAACCATCAGTTTATTAAATGGCGTCTGATTAAATCAGAGATTGACTGAAATCCAAATCAGTAAAGAGGCTTTGTACGTCTGTGACAAGAAATAAATGTAAAGGGATGTAACTGGCACTCATAAGAAAAAAGAGTCTTGTCACAACACTCAACTGTTCCTCATTTTTATTATTCCTCAGAAAGGGTTTCTAGAACATATAAAATACAGTTTCATCACAAAATGGAAGTAAAGCTGGAAAAATATACACCTGACTTTTGGGTTTGTTTTTTTTTTACATGAAACTTAGGAAAGCTATATGATAAATATGCATACTGGGCTTTTAAAAGTTTATTGATTTCTGCTCAAGAAGTTTCTGCACAGAGTTTCTTTAAGTTTAGGCTCAACCATCATTACATTAAAAGTAATTCAGAAAATGCATGAGTGATGGATGCTACAAATACAAAAGGCTAGAATTCATTTTCTTTCCAATAAACATGAGTAATTTAAAATACTACCAGTGGATGTTTCCTATGCCCATTACCTCAGAGAGAAGACAGGTAATTTAGTGCATACATATCATAAATCTTTGTGTGAACCAAGACCAAAATAAGTCATCAACATTAAATGTTGAACAATATGAAGCATTTAAATAAAGCTCTTAGTTATTACTCATATATAAAATAGAGATTTCTAGCTTCATTTGAATGAATTCCAAGATAGAAAAGTAAACTGCCTTTTAAAATACACTCTTAATGTTTTACAGTCATTAAATGTATTTTCTTTGTTTCATGCAGGTTTTGTCTGCCAATATACACGTCTTTAATCACATTGGAATCTTTTTTTCATACAAAAAGTATGAAGTAGATACATCACTCACAGGCTTAACCCATTCTAATGAATATATTTTTCTCACTAGTATAACTGTATATATTTAAAGGAAAAACACATAAAACTAGAAAATCAATAAATTTAGACATCACATTCTAATTTCACAATAATTTTATCTAATGTTTGTTATTCTCAGCCAAATAGTAAAAATAGCTCAAATCTCAGATGGAATAAACTGGCATCAGTCCTGCTGAGCTTTTATATTCCAGATTTTTCATTTAGACTTTGTTCCATTTTACTAAGTGGGCTTTGTTTTGTGCATTCATTCATTTTCCCTGTGTAGATTTTTTAACATAAAGGCAAGGAGAGATTTTCAAATTTCTTGCCATACATTTCTAACTGCCTAAGAACCACCCTCAGGACCCCAATTAGCATGACTATTTTTAAGACTGATTCTTCCTGTTCCTAAAATACAATTATTTTTGTTCCACCATAGAAATCACACTGCTCCACATTCTTTAAGCTCCTGAAAGGAAGCCTGCTACATTTGGCTAACAGATTCCCAATAAGAATGTAGAGTCAGTCCTGAAAAGCAAAATTTATAGGCCCAGATATATTAGCTATTAAATCATTTAGTCTCTCACTTTCTTGCATAGGATTTCAGAAATTAGTATTCCTCAGTCACTCAGATTCTACCTTCAGAGATGATTTACACCTCTGCAAGACATGTCTCCTATATTTTGCATGGCTAATTTTCTACATTATTCAGCAGGGGAGGAGGAAACGGTTGTTTGTTTTTTACAGTTTTGCAGATCTATCAAAGGCAACAAATAAAACAAATTATATGCAGTGTGTGTTTCAGAATCCCTATTTTCACAGCAAATTAAGTTCAGGTGCATTAGATGGAGTTGTAGACAGCTACTTAAATACCAAAATATATGGTGCAATTGTCCCAAATTTAAGGATAGGCTGTACTGTAAGATTTCATATTCATGTGGGATACAGAAATAGAGCAGACTTTGATTAGTAAGTTTTTTGTAGAATTTTCCATCTGTACAAGGCTTAGAAAAAGGCCCTTCTATGGAGTGGAGCATTTACAACTCCAAGATGAATTAGATTTCAGAAAATTCTCAGAGGCTGGAATCCTCATTGCTTGGGTTTTTACAATATTGATTAGATAAAGTGGCTGTATAAAGTGGCATGAAAGTAGAACTTACTGTAAGACATAATATTATAGTAGCAAAAGGAATTCCTTAATGACCTTCCGTGTCTTTTTCATCTCTACCTTGTATAGCTTTTTTCTACAGCTCAATCTTAGGACTCTTTATGCCAATGCCTGAAATCATTTTGCAAAGTGATTATCGTTTAGTCAGGCATGCCAGTGGAGTCAATGTGACCCTTCAGGCAGGAAAGATAAGATTTCCACATACAGTTATTTTAACTGTTACTAAATAAGAAATTATTGCTGTAAAATATCACAAATTCAACCTTTTTTCAATATTGCCATGTAACTTCATTGCAACTAATCCAGAAGTAAAACTTGCCTACGTAATGAGTGCTATTTATTTTGTTTAACCTGTTTTTTCCTTCTAGTCCTATTAGAACCTGTTCATAATTAGGCATAATTACACTCATGTTCTGAAATTAATCTAGAAGTGGATAGTCCAGTTGGTTGCTAAAATAGGGTTCTTTTCTCACTCACCTGCTGGTTCCTCAGTCATTGCCTGTAGAGATAGAGAATGGAGAGGCCTGACTGTTTTTTGGGTTATTGGGTAACAGAGGTGTGTTCATGCAAGGCACACCTAAGTTCCTATTCCTGTTCCAATGCATGTTTAACTTGCCAAGGGATTGCAGGCCCTGGGCTATGAACGACTTTTATTTAGTAGGCCTTTAGAAGGGATAGAATTCTTCACCAACTCCGCCTTTTGTAAATAAAGGCCTCTTGTATTCTCTTGACATTTTTATGGGATTCTTAATAGCAGTTTTGGATTTAAATTTGACAAATTGATAATGAGGTCTGGATTTAAATTTGACCAATTAATAATGAGATTTAATAGGACGAGAAGGGGAAAATCAGATTAAACCAAAATAAGCAGTATTCATAGCATATGTAGACTTTTCTATTTTCTAAGAATGAATTGCAGTAAAGGTATAAAGGGATAGATTCAAGAGTGGGATTCAGATGACTCCTGCATCTGACCTAAAATGGGTATGTTTAAGTTGAAGATTTTTGATATTGCTCTCATTCAAACATTCTTCTAAGAGTGAAGATAGCTTTTGGACTCATTTTTCTTTCAGTGACTAAATGCCTCTCAGTATCTAAAAGGTCAGGCCATGCAGCAACACCTCCTCCCTGTCTTCTGGGAAGCCACATGATAAGTGGATCCTATAGGACCTCCTGGTTTTCTTGCAGAGCAATCTACCTTTGGTACATGTGATTATAGGATATCTAACCCCTCACAAAACATGGTCACAAAGAATAACTTTACCCACAGTTGCTTAGGGGTTAAACTGTTTACTCAGGATTTGTGAGACCCATGGGTCAGTCCTTTGCCTAGAGGAGGTGATTAGTGGGAAATAAGGAGAGACAAATCCAGAGGAAAACTCGTTCCATTATCTTTAGAGGGAAGAAATGTCAGACACACTGAGCGTTCCTAAGAATATCTATCCCTCCCTTAGTGAATCTTCAGATACACAAAAAAATCACATCCACGGTGCTTTTCTGAAAATACAGTTATGACCCTATGGATAAAAGCCAGTTTAATTATGGGTCTTAGCATTTTGGTTGCTTGACAACATGTTGAAATCCAAGGGCTGTGATTTTCTTATTATCCACTCACAGCCATCTTCCACAAGGTAAATGCATATTGCTGTAACTTCTTCAAATTTTATCAAACCACATGCCATGTAATGTCTTTCAAATTCAGTTACTCACACCTTTTTATTAATTTTTTTTCTAATAGCAATGACTGCTTCTCAATTGAGTTTGTTATTATGAACAGACACATTGCTAATGTATCTGTGCTTTTAATATTGAGACGCATCCAAGCATCAAAGTGAAGTGTGTTATTTCAGAATTTTAATTGTTCCAGCATACTGGCATTTCTAATAGGTGCATGTTCTTCCTTAATTAAAGACAACTCTTCAAGATCAGTACACTGTGCCTTGCTGATCCATGATTGCCTCAGCTAACTCCCAGTCAACCAGTAACATTTATAGAAATACTGCTAAAAACTGAAGACTGAAAAAGAAAATCCTTCTCTTTAAACAAGAATGATTTCCCTTGGCAAGATACAGAGATGAATCACTGCCAACACTTTCCTTTTAGAGCTGCGTTAATAAAATTGGGTCAGATAATACTCCTTATTTCTGAAACATCTTTTTCTTAGGCAACCTCATATTTCACACAGGTCTGTGGTAGGTAGCCTGAGAGTGATCAAGCACAAGTCTAGAGAGAGAAATGAATTTCTCCCTCCATGCTTACAAAATGGATATTTTAGTGAATGGATGTTTCCTAAACTAGATTTGCAGAGCTCTTTTATTTTTGAGGATAGATAACATTTTTTCTCCAGACAACAGTTTGGACATTGTAATCAAGTCACGTATGCCTTAATATTTGTGTCACTGCAGTCGTTGTGCAAACTTAACAGAGGTCAAATGTATTTCTGGCAATTCTACAGAGCTCAAAATTTAGAGTCAAGTCATGGATAGCAGTCTTTTTTGTGATGTACATGTGTACAGCCACATTTATGAAAGTATCCAGATACCTTGCCTGGGTGATGGAAAAGCTTTAGTCCAGCTTTACAGATGGGAAGCTAAGGCACCCACGGTAAGACCACTTGACTTTCTTTCTATAGATATTGGAATGTTTCTATTGAATGTTGAGAAGTGACCAGACAAATCTGTAAAACTAGTTCCTGAAATGAGAAGCAGGCTTCATTACATGTCATATCGTATGGTTTCTACTGTGAACTATAATTTCTAAAATTGATATTAGCTTCACCGACTTTTTTCCTAGTACATATTTGATCTTCCTAGAATTTGCTCTTTTCTCCTCTAGTGACCATTTTTCTTTACTGAAACAACTAATTTTATTTGCTCTCTTTTTTTTAATGCAGTGTTTATTGACCACTTTATCATTCTTCTGTATTGCTTTCAAAGAGCCCTGCGGATGGTTAAATACATTCTGTGCGGATAGTTGAAATTTGTGATTTTGTGAAAGTCAGGAATAAATTGTAGTTCAGCTTGTAGGCTGTGTAAAGCAATTCAGAGCCCTGCTATCCCCCTTTGTTCTGCCCTGAATCGCGCTGTTGTTCCAGGCTGTGCGCGTGTGTTGATCAGGCTCCCGACCGTGAGCTCGTTTTATTGCTGCACAAACAGGGATTAGTGCTGCCACACTCCTTTTCACCCATGCCCTGGGCTTGAACACTCTTTTCAAAGGTGAAATGTTAGTGGAGTAACTCAGTGTGCCACTTCACCTGTCTCTGCCTCCAAAGAATTACTTAGTCCGTGCATTATTATTAATGATAGCAAAAGAGAGCAACACCGCTGCTCTAAGATCACTGAAGGGTGCTATGATGCATTCACATATCTCATTTTCTACATCAAAACTCACAGTATCTTTGACATGGTCTTCTAGGAGTTCACTGAGTTTGTAACAGGTGATATGTGGCTAACTATGAAAACTTCCCGAGGCAAAGTGACACAATAAATAAAATTACTCACAAATAATTAATCTTCTCTTAATCCCTTCCTCCTGGAGTACTAAATTGTTCTGTGACATATTTGATATAGCCCGTCTCACACTGTGTTTGCAGTTTTTCACTGACTGGTCTTTTTATAACACTAACCTGGATACCACTGAAAACAACGTAAGAAAGTATAATTTTATATTAAATAATTTTCAAATTAAATTTAAGGGTGGTTTTGATGTGAATCAAACTGTCAGCATTTGCTGTTAAGAGAACTGGTGTATTAGTTTCTACTTTTGCCCCAGTCCCACTTTTTGTTTAGTTTTCTTTTGTTTCGTTTTTAGTTTGCCTTTTAGGTCTTAAAGGTTGGTACAATATTTAAACAAACAAATATTGGATTCAGAAATCTTGGATTTTACTGCAAGCCAGTATGGGAATATATTCTGTCCTGCACTGCTCTTTGCAATGAAAGCACCAAACAAAATGTAGTTACTGAAAATATGAACTTTTATTCTGGGAATGTTTGGTTTTAGGGTAACCAGTCCTGCCTGTACTGCTGTATAAAAATTACTCCAATGCAGGTATCCTGTAGATGACATACAGCTCACATTAACTTTTCCTTAAAAAAAAAAACAAGCTCAAGCACTTCACATTGTTTAATTGAAAAACAAATATAGCATAGTATCTGGTAAGAGAGGCTGTCCTAAAAGAAACAAACAAAAGAAGCAGTCTGCCCTAAACCAAAAACACTTCTAAATGTGTAACCGAAGTTAAAATAACTAGAAAATTACTTATTTGTTCATGTCACACATGTCCAAAGAATAGGAAACATTTAATTTTTGCTGACTGCTGTTTCAGTACAGGTAGTTCTGTAGAGCCTCCCATTGGGGTGTTCTCACAGCTATGAGCATGGAGTTGTTCAGTTCAGGAGAAGGAATAAGACTTTTAAAATTACATATAACCTTAGGGAATTCTTCCACTTTAATTCTGCTCTTCAGTTGGAGCCCAACTCTTTACAGCCTGATACAGAGCTGAATCTAAACCTGGACCAAGAAAAAAAGTACATTCTAAATATTTGGCTGAAGAAACTGAGATTTTTATAGGGCTGTGGGGGTTTTTAGGTTTTAAGGTACTCCAGAAATCTTTCTGAGAACCCACTTGTGAAGGTATAATAACTGGCTCCATCAGCTGTTCTCTATTAAAACTGCAAAATACTGCAATGGAAATAAAATTCTACTTTATAAATGCTCATAAAAAATATATAAAATGCTTACAAACACCCATAATGCACGTTCTAAGCCTAAATGTGTGTCTCTTTAACCATGTTGGCATTGCGATTGGAATTTCATTGCATATTGTGTGGTTGATGGGGAAGGCACATTGAAATCAAGCTGTTAAACACACCATCTCAGTTTTTTATTTCACTAGAGTATGTTTGCTGTATTTTTAAAAGAGCATTGCAAAGCCCAGGAGATGAATTCTGCTCTGAAATTGCTATTTGCTGACATAGAAATAGCTGTAAAAATACAAGCCGAGAAAAATACAGTGTAGCAATATATTTTCATTTATTTGGGGCAAATGTAGCTTTTAAAGAAGAATTATAGTCTGTCTTCTGAATGATAAAGCAGTTTAACTAGCATTAAACACAGCTGAAATTTTGTAATGACCAAACCTCAGCTCATCCAAATCCCCAATAGCATTAACTCCCTAGAATTGAACTGTAAATTTGATTAGCCTTACAGTAGACATGAGACACAAATGTTCTTCCTTATACAGTCATATTAAGTGGCTGCAAAAGTAGATGACAAGGTATTGTAGAGCAGTGCATCCAACCTTTTTAAGCTAGGGACAAGCTCCAGCTCACTCAGCTTTCAGAACCACATAAATACAGGGCAATTTCATGAATTCTGATATAACATGAGGATTACATATGGTGAGGTGAGGAGGGATTTAGCAGCTGCAGTCTTCCTGTAAATCATTCAGAAGGTTTTTTTCATAGTCGGGTTCTTTGGATTGACATTTTCCTTGTAAACTACGTTGCTGAAACATAGCTTCTGTCCTTGCCTATATAATATGGTGACTTTTTTATATATTTTCATTACTCATGCACTGTCCTCTGGCATGAAATTTGATCCTGTAATTCCTGGTGTTTTAATATTTTGCATGGAATTAATCAGAGTACAGGATAACACATTTCCTTTACACAAGTTAACGGTTATGGAGGCATCCTAGGGTGGGTTTTTAGAAGTTCAAAGTCTGGGACTGGAAGGAACAGTAGGAACAAGGCCTTAAAGATTTCTGGGTCCACAGAAATTTCTGGGTCCGCTGAGCTGAGGGTATGGACCACAGCACAACTTCTCATGCTCCCTACGTGTGGCTGTCACAGCCAGTGCCACCTGCAAACCTGCTCTGGGGATCCAGTGCCACACAGGATCACAGGTCACCCTGCCTCATCCAGGCTGGCATGGCCACTAGTCCCCCAAAGGCTGGGAAGCCCATTCCTGCCCACAGGACAGGGAAGTAGCTGTGCACAAAGAATGCCATCACAGCTCTCAAGCCAGCCACCACACATCTGGTGATCCAAGAGTACATTTCTCCTGCCAGGCCAGGAGTTGCATAGATACGCTTTTTTTATTGATTTATTGTGGGTTTATTTTAATTTCTTTCACTGTATTGTTTCGGTAACACATTCCTGGCATAGCTTTATACTCGTATCCCGTGGTAATTGCTGTCATTTGGACACAGTCCTGTTTAGAGTCAAATTCTGAAATTAACCCTGATTCATTGATGAATCATGCTACTTCTTTAAGAAAAAAAAAAAAGAGTAAAAACTAGAGCAGTTTACTAGTTTTATAGAAGCAAATTTCTAGCATCAAGAGTAAAACTGCAGATACATACAAATGGAAAATAAGAAAGTTTTCTGGTAGTGAGAAATGGAAACAAAAGAAAAGTGTTGTTACGAATTTTGAGATCCAGTTTTCCTTTTCATCCCTTAATTAGATAGTTTATGCAGTGGTTGTTTTATAAATACATATTTGGCCTTACTAATGGATATTTCACAATAACCCTTAAACAGTGCAGCCCAGCTGAGCACCAGGTGGTGCTCAGCCATGTGCTACATAGCTTAGGGGTGTAAATGGGGACCATTGTTTCTTCCTCATACTTGGCATTTTGTAGGATTTCTTCCTCATACTTGATATTTTGTAGGACTTGGGCACTATAACAAAGGCTTGTGCATGTTGGGAATTAAATCTTTTAATTGTTTTAATTAGGACGCTTCAATTTATCTTGTAATCTCTATCTATTATGGCCCATCACAGGGAATGACATAGCAATGGTGACTCATGAAGTGTTGAGAGATGTGTCTCCTTGGACCTGTTGGCTGGAGTTGCCCACACAGATGAGGGAGAAACCAATGGCATTTCTGGAGCTCACACACTGTCCTTACATCCTGTGGCACAAATGCAGCATGCTGCTTCAAATTGGCCAGTGTGGTTGGGTGGCTCTTCTCTGAAGTTTAAATTTCCCTCCTTGCCAGCTGTCCTGGCTTCCCAAACAAAGCAGTTGTGCCTCCTGATGGCTTTATGGCTTCACAGCAATAAAATATGCCAGTTCTTCAAACACCTATTGAATGTCCTTTTTTAAGTCCTCATAAATATCTACGTGTAACACACCTCCAGACCCTCTGATAGAGAGATATGAAATAGCTGAGCCTCACTGTCAATAGCTATTTTTCTATTCCTTTAAATAAATTCCTTGCTCTCAAATGAGCAAGTGGCTTTCCCAAACTGGGTTTGGTTTTTTTAATTCAATATTGTTATATCCAATAAAACATTCAGCCAAACTGAAAAAAAAAAAAAAATGCCATTGCCCTAATTACTGAAAGTACCTTTTAGTAGCTTTCACTTGGCAGCTGGCTTTGGGTGCAGCTGGTCCTGCTCCTGCTACAGCAAGGAAGGACCTCTCTTTGCTTCCACAGTCCTGCTTCATACAGGCAGACACCAATGGAGGGAGGCACTGGCTTGGGGGAAGCACCTGAGATGACTGATAGTTGATTCTCAGGTCACTCAGTGGGAATTTTGTTGTAAGAACCTACAACAAAAGCTTTGTAGATATTACAGGCTGTCACCTCCACTCTTTCAGCTGCCAAACAAAACACTGCAGAGACAAAGGCTTGAACATGCAGATAAATAAACAGCCCTGTTCTTTACATTACTGGACTTGAACAGATTTCCACACATTACCAAGAACTCCTCTCACTGATTCTCTTACCCCAAAGGAAAGGAGACATCCTCCCATGCTGGGAGGGGGTTGGCGGGAAGAGCCTGTACCTCCAGAGCCTTGTAAAGATGTATGTTGTTGGAATACTTTTTTGTTCCTAAAAGGAGGTATAGATGAAACCCCACACTAGGAAACCAAGCATTCTAAATATCATCCAGGTTTAGGGATGATGATGTGATCCTCAGTATCCTTGCTGTATATCAAGGAAATCAATTTACAACTCTCAGTGTGAAAGACATGCTTTTGCAGAAACATTCATCCTGCCCATAAAAATAACTTCCAGATTTGAGCTAGATAAACCTTTACTACAGCACATCACTGTTCACTGACTCATACAAGGTTTTATAAAGACCTCAGAAGCATTACTTTAAATACACACTAAACCTCAATAAGAACTTGCCACATTCCAGATCATAACGCTGTGATATTCCTGCAACCCTTCCCAGCCAGATGCCTCAGAGGCCAAACCCCACCTTCCCCTACAAGCATGAAAACCAGGATATGCTTCAAATTTTGCTTCAAAGATTCCTTTCAAGTTCAACCCTTAGTCTCCATTTCTCCACAAGACTGTGAAGTGTTTCTTTGCACAGGGGCCTTGTGTCTGAGGAAGATGTGGGAATTTGCAGCAGTGCTCTCAATGTCACACTCATCCCCAAGCTACCATTACGCTATGACAAGGTTTCCCTGTTGCTATTGAGGGAAATCTTTCGTGAAGAGAAATGTTGCCCTTTCCTATTGCTCAGGCTCCCCATTTACCCTGCAGTGCTTCTCAAACCTCATTCCAGCCATTAATAACTTTTTGCTACTTAAGTACCTGTAGACTGTTAACCTCCTATTTGCACCAGATAATCCCCTACACAGTTTTTGTCCGTGGCTGTGGAGTTGAAGGTGATATACTTTCTAGTCTATGACTTTTAAACTCTATTTTAGACCAGATATGCTTCTTTTACACACATGCATGTAAAAATAATCAAGCCAGGCCTCAGTGACCTCCTCTGGATATATTAGGATATTAAAGGTAAGCACATGCAGTAAGTGTTTGCAGGACAGAGAACTACAGGGATTTAGTACACTGCAGTCACAGTGATAACTTGTCTTACTAATTTAGAAGGTAGAAACTTAACATTCAAATCACAGGCTCTTCCTGAAAGTGCAGGTTCCGCATGGAAACCGAAAGAATTTGTTTTATTAGATATTAGTCACTAATATTCAGTGAGATTGGCAGTCGGCCAATCAAACTATTTTTGGCTAAGCCAACATGTTTTCCCTATCATAAACTCTTATCATCAACAACCAAACAAAAAAGCCCGGATTTACTCTGCTTGACAGAAGGCCTGACATCCTGTCCCAGGAATTTCAGTGGTTAAAAGTGCAAGCACCACACTCAGATTACAACTGTGCCGAGAAAGCAAATGTTCATATTGTTCAATGGCACCATCTTCAGACAACAACAAAGCTGATTATTACCTGGCCTTCACAAGAAGTCATATCCATCTGTCCTAAGTCAGGGAAAAGTGTGGTATCAGTGCCTCTGGACTTGCACAGTATAGTCTCAGAGCATTTACTGTTGCAGCAGAAATATGAAGACTATAGGTTCCCCTCAAAAAAGGGGGAAACTATAAATTTTGTCTGCTTAAATTGAGAAGAGAAAAATGCTGCCTGAAAAAGAAAAATGTTGATGAAATATCATCACTTATGGGAATGTCTTGTCTTGGGTTGGTTTTTTTAGGGGACTGATTGGTTTTGATTAATTATTTGTGAAGTAATTTGTAGATCCAGACCATATCATGCAGCATTCTGGCCACAGGAATGCTCAGAAGGATGCCATGAATTAAATAACAGGTCCTAAAATTTGGAATTAACTTCTGTTGCTTTGAAAATAGTACTTGCTGCCGTAATTCCCTACATTTCTTTATGCTTTAAAACTAAAAGTATTAAAAAAAAAAAAAAACCAAACAAACAACATTCAGCCTGATAATAGAAATAGAGCTCATCCTCTTCTTGGGTGAGAATATGAATAGTTGTGGGAGTCTAATACCATAAATGAAGATGAGTTTTAGCTCAAAATAAAATTATTGTAACTTTTTTTTGTGAGGTAGAGCTTTAGAAAATTGTTTCAGTTATATGTTTACAAAACATGTATAACTAATTGCCATCCATCTCCCCCTCATATCCTTCCTTCCATGCTTTGAAAACAAGGCTGGTATATGTGGGCACCTTTTTCTTGCAGTTAGACCTGAGAGAACTGAATGAACGTGGATCTGAAAATAGCTTTTCCATCCTCCCGGGGCTGACATGCATTTGATGGTTTGTGTTTCCTTTTCAGCTGACCCCCTGGTTGGAAGCATTGCCACTCAGTACATGACTAACAGAGCAGAGCACGACAGAATGGCCAGACAGTGGACCAAGCGATACGCCACATAGGAACCTCCTCTAGGATTTGCTGGACCTGTGCAAGCACATTCACTAAGTGCATCAATAGCCCTTTCCCTTCATTCTTATTTTTTATTAAAATTTGAACCATTTTGTGACAAAGGTTGTCCTTACTTCCTTTTTTGTTTCATTTTGGTTTATTTTTATTTGTTCTGGGTTTTTTTGTTCTGTTAACTTGAAAGTTGTTTCCCTCAAATGTAGACAGGGAATTTTGGTTATCAGTGCAAAGAATGTTGGATCTGTAATAGTATAGAGCTTTATCAGAAAGCTTTGTATTAATGTGTGGGGTTTTTTTTCTTTCATGTGGTTTTGGGGAAAACAAACAAATTCAGAATTATATCTCGTTTCTACTTAAATGTAGTGTTTAGGGTTATTTTTTTGTACTGAAGTCTTTAATGGTGGGTGCATGCTACTGGGAACAAGTTTTGTATAAAAGCTTAAAATCAAGAATCACTGTGCATTACTAAGACTGTGTTTATCACTAGCCTTCTGTTTCCCACACAAAAGGCTATTGCATTGAACAAATTAATATGTATTTTGATTTACTTAAAAAACAGAAAAAAAAAGTGCTTGTAAATTTCTTAGGGACCTGCCACTTTTGACTGTGGATCAGTTGATGTACACTTGTATTATTAAAGCACTCAATAAAACACTGTGGCTGATAAATGCACTTCTTGCAGGACGGTGCTTTTGCATTTATGCAGCATAGGCTGCTTAGTCCTCACATAATACAACTGCAGGTTAAAAAACTATTTTTAGACCTGAACTATTCACTTCTTCTCAACAATGCATTTCTTAACTTAGAATTCTCTATTGTTTCTTTCTTCATATACAAACATCTTCCAAATTTCAAGGCCTTTCTTTCACATGTCTGTGCTCAGCTTTGCTATTCAGAAGCCTCTTGCTGCATCTTTTACACTGTGGCTTCACCATATCCATCTTGTTACATTTAAAATAGTTGGCAATAAAAATAGCCTTGCAGTGAAAGCAGAATATTGATGTTGATTTTATACAGCAGGCCTCATTTTGCCTTTCTCCAAGCTCTTTGACTGCAAAAGCAACTGTTATTTAAAGAAAAATAAATGAAGGTTTTCGATGAGAAAATTGAGCCCACTGCACCAATCGTTCCCAGCACATTCAATGATAAGGGTATTTCTATTCAGATTTGACCTTCAGGCTAATTTTAGATATACAGCCATGGAGGGAAAACTTCTACTTGGCTAAGGAAATGTGTGGGTGTTGTGATTTAGAAAATATATGCTGTGATGCTGATAGCTGAATGTTCTTTGTGTTGCAAGGCATATTGGAAAACCCCTGTCTCATATAATTAAATGTTACAGATGCTATATACAGTGCTTGCTTGCCCTCTCCCCTTTCTTCTTGCTTCTTATGTTTAAAGATCTTATCTTAAAGAAGATACATTGCAGCAGGGTCACATACAGGGAGAGCCGATCCCATCACAGTCCAACCCAATTCAACCATCATGAAAACTAAAGCAGTCAAGGTGACACCACAGGGCCTCTATACCCACCACTGCATTGTCCAGCATTTCCAGGCTCTTTTGCTTTTCTCTTGGTCATTTGCTAATAAACTGAGCAGACGTTCAGCTTCAATCTGCTGGTGAGTTGCCCTCTGCATGAAGAAAAATTGAATGTTGCTGTAGTTCTGGATGATCTATAACTACCACCCCAAGAACCACAAGGATCTCAAAGAAATAATCAGACTCTCTTGATCAAAGCAAACGGAGAATCTTCTGGTGTCTGTAGAAGCCAAGTGTTTACAAGCCCAGCCATACAACATTTCAAGGCCAATGAGTCCTAAATACAGACATGAAAGAACAATGGCATTTCAAAAACAAACAAAACACAAAATCCAGGCTTCTCTGAACCAGAAGTTCTTACAGTTCAAAAGCTGTGCACTTTGAATTTGCAGGTAAGTTGCCCTCTCTGTGAAGCTGTACAATCACATTGTCCTGGATAATAGAAAACTTAATATATAATTCTTTAAGAACCATGAGCATCTGTAAGAAATAATGAGCAAGGACCAATCCACATTGATTAAAGCAGATGCAGAATCTTCTGGCATCTGCAGGAGCCAAATCTTTGCAAGGCTGGCCATAAAACATTCTCCTCTGTTTGCAAATCTGCTCTATTTGCCTCCCAAGTAATTACTTTTCATCTGCTAAACCTGGGAAATATGAAGCATTATTTAAAAGCTGCTGTTGTTGCTGGGGAGAAATGAGCCATCTCCAACAAAATTCAGTCTGCCAATAGAGGCCCAGTAAAAATAAAGCATTAGCATAATCTCTTTTTCTCCTTTTCTTTTCCCTGGGTCTAGGAAATAATTGCACTTTATTTTGTCTCACCTTTGCTCTTCAGATCCTCTCTAAATTTAGCTGATTCCTGCTGCTTCTTTTATGATAGATGATCTTTCTCATTTCTTCTAGTTAGTGAAGTCTGTGTGCTGTTTTCAGACAGCTGGGTATGAAGCTCTTCAAGTGAGTTGCACATACTAAAACATTCAAGAGCATACAGTTGGCCTAAAACCACACACAAAGGCCATCGGTTCAGCAAATCTCAGTATTTTCTCAGGGACACACAAATGCTAAAGCTGGGACTTGTTCTTTAAAGACATCTTACAGCTGTTCTGAATTCAACTGGAATATCAAGTAAACAATATTTAATTTCCAACAACTCCAGCTAAATGTCACTGTTCCATACCCTTTGAGTTAAACTCGGATGAAGTAGTAATCAGGGAGATCTCCAAACTGCATTCCCCATTCACAGATTACTGAAGTGGCATTCACATCCCCCTGTCCAACTGACCAGCTGATTTCTCTCTTCAGAAAATTGCAGAACAACAATGCTTAAATCAAGGTTTCCAAACCTGTCCTGTGTTTTTGGAGATAGCATTTCCAGGCTGCTGCAGGAGTGAGCAGGGCCATAAGCCTTTTGATTGCATGCATTGTGGGTGATTGCAGCCAAACAGTTAAAATTCATTACAACCAGCTGCTGTGCCATGAATAAGGCAGAAGTAATTCCTCCTGGAAGATCTTTGTTCAGGCTTTCATATTGTGGGCTGCAGATGGATGGTCATATCCCGTGCCCAAGCAATGGATAGCAGCTCTCAGCCTTTCTTCCCTGCTACCCTGTGCAATGGTAGCAGGGGAGCATAAAACACTAGAGGGCTTGAGACCCAGAGAGCCCAGAATTGGGCTCCTCTTCCAAGCCTTCTCAAACTTTTAAATTTTGTCCCAACACATGTTCTAAGGGCAGTGCATGCTGAAGACACTTTTAGCATCCTGGTACAGGGTGCTTTAATCCCTCTGATTTATTCCCCTCACTCACCTATCCCTTCTTTCTGGATCCTTTCTTCTGCTTGATGAATTTGTTGCTCACAGCTGAGAGGCCTCCCAAGACACTGATCCCAGTGCCAATACCTTTTCCTGAAGTTGCCTGAGCACAGCAGCCCCTTTGACTCCTGAAGCAGAAGCCAAGAACCTGCCCCCAGGGCTCATTCGATCCCATCTGGGGCAATGTCTGTTGGAACAGGAAAGCGAAGGTGGCTCCAGTGGAGTAGGAAGATGCCTTCAGGCAGTGCAGTAACCTCCAACTGCTCCAACTCCAGTGGTATCCTGGGGTCCCTTTTCTCCTTTACAGCTCTCGGAAACTTGTCTCTGAAGATGGACATCTTACCACGGGCCTGTATTTTGAGTTGTGAAAACTATAGCAAAGACCCAGTGAAAATTCTGTCACCTCCAAAGTCCAAACATCCAGCCTTGGCAGCCACAGTTCCTGCAGAGCCAATTTTCCCTGCTGGTTTTATTCATCATCCGTTGGTCTTTCTTCTCTTCTGCTTTTCATTCCCTTACATTTTTCTTCCTATCCTTTCCTCCATGACATCAATACTACATCTTGATGTTTCCTTCTCCCTCCTTGCCTTGCCTCAGTCACAGCTCTGTTCATAGTCATAAAGACACCACGTCTGTAACACTGGAGCTGCTTAAAGTCCCCTGCTTTTTAGGTCTTAGAAGCAAGAAAGAGCTTTGTATGAATTAAGTACTTCCTCATTGTGCCATGCCTAGCACTGGCTATAAACTAAATCACTTCTCCCACACACATCATTAGCAGTAATGAAATCCGGGCTGGCCTCCTTAGCATGGCATCCATATGCAAATGAATTTCCTCAGCTCAAAGGATCTGCAGAGCCAATGCATGGCTGCTTGGGATGCCTCCAGCAGCCTCTCTCAGGTCACAACTGGAATATATTTGGGGACTACTACTTATCAGGAAGAGTTTTATGATACTTTTAAATCCATCATTCGGCACCCTAATTCCATCATGAACTTCAACGGGGACTTACAGCTCTCTAGAATAATGAAATGAGCAAAGTAAAACATCCCTTTCATGTCTACTTTGTGAAAGAAAGTAGTCATGGACTAATGGAAGGTTAAAACAAAGGCAGGGCTACTAAGGCGCTCTATTCCCTTGCCAGGCCTAAATTAGCAAAACCCCACTTCATGTAACAGCTGAATAAAATACATATTAATTTCTATAGACTTTGCAGAGCAAAGTCCAAAATCGTCATTATCCAGGTGTCCTAACAGTACATGTGGATGATCAGATCACTCATTTCAGGAGAGGTTTTCAAGGGAAATGCATCCACTAGGAAGAGCTTTCCAGCACCTTCATCTCCCCACCTCAGTCAGGCTGCAGGGAGGACTCTCTCCTTGACAGTCCCTTGGGAAACGAGGGCTGGAAACAAGAACCTCGGGTCATTCCTTTTTGTCACTGCTTCTCAAATACACTCACTCACAACAGGCATTTGTTGCTGCAGAATCAGTGCTGGGGTCCCCTTTTGTGTCACTGAGGACCTTGGGGTCAGGCAAAACAAAGGGTCACACTTCAGTTTCTGTGAAATGCCTCCTTTCTTTGCAGTTGACTCATAGCCTTTGTAAGGCCCTGAATGGAGCATCTTCTCATGAATGGGACTCCTACCACACGTATTTCAGTACAGCCCTGCTCCCTTTCTTCACTTGTCTTAAACCTGGCAAAGGATCTGCCTGGCTCATCACCTTTGGAAACACCTTGCTGATAGCAGAGCTGAACTGTGCACTTGCCCACTTCCGAACTCTTCCATTTACATTTCTTGGACACCTCTCGATTGTATGAACATTTCTCTAGTAATCACTGCTCAGTGCCAGGGATCTGCAAAAATCCTGCTTCCTTTATCCTTTAGACCACATGCAACCTTCACCCCTGCTCCTCTCTGCTGCTCCCCATTTCCTAAATCTGCTTCCTCACGCAGGCTTCAGGCACCCCAATCCCTTTTTTAGCCCAGCAAACACCAGTCACCTCTGCTCCAGACTGCTCGCAGCCCAGCACTGTCTCAGTGTCGTGCTCCAACATCTCACTGGAGGAAGGAAAAGTCCACCCCAGCACTAGAGATTGCTGCCATCTTTGCAAAGAGAGACATGAAAACCTGCTTAATTCTCCTTTATGTAGAAGAGGATGTAATCTTCACGGTGCTCAACACTTACACTAAAGTGCAAGTCCACTCTCTGCATGTCTCCTGGTCTGAAAGTTCACAGCAGCACTCTCTTTTGGTCTTCCAGTATTGCAAGTAGTAGTAAAACAGTTTGTATTAAATGCCCTGAACGTTTAATATCTAATAAACCAAATGAAACTTCCCCCAAAATTTCTGTGTGGCAGTAACTTCATCATCTTTTGCACAGGAAACTGAATGAGTAAATTAAAAAGTCGCTCCTGTTTCCTGTTCTGCTTCATTAAGTATTGCCCACCCGTTACCTTTTGCTGCTGTTTCAAAAGAAAATCTTCCTGAAATCTACTTACAATTTAAATCCTTATTGCAAAGCATCAAAGAATAATCACAATGTGTTCCGTCATATCAAGGTAATCTAATCAGAAAGTCTCATAGAATTATTTATATACATACATTTTAATGATAATTTAATAATTTATAGGCTTAAAGAAATAATCTCATTCTCTTCTATTTCATAATATACATCATGAAACACTATATTTCATTACCATGTACACTTGCCATTTTATCTACTTAAAATAAATGCAGATTGGAATAACTTTGATCAATAATTCTCTAGTGGAAGAAGAAGATTATTTCTTTCGCAGGGCAGCACGTGCAGAGTTACTTGTCTTAAAAACATAATCCTATTTGTAACTTCTTCCTTTCAATTTGCATAACAGATTGAGTGAAATCTGCAAAGAAAAAATGCCGGTAGTCACTCGAGCCCTGCTAATGTGCAGGTTGGAGCTGTTGGGTGTAACCACTCTAATTTTCAGAGGTGGCACTGAAACTCTGGAGGCTGAAGGACAAGAGATGCAGTCAAACACCAAGAAGAAATAAAAAGTAATAGAGAAATAAACACTGCACTCATGCACTACAAATTTCCTCCAGCAATGCATATACATCCTTTCACCTCCTCTTCCCTCTGCCTCTCGCCTGTAGAGCCCCTAGGAGCAGATAAGTGTGGGTATTGTTGCATTTTTAATATGCATATCCCTGCACTGGACACATGCTGGCATCTCCAGGACCAAAGAGGGTTTGGTTAAACCTCCAAGTGTCCCCAGTGTTGTGGTGTTGGGTAAAAGCACAATCACCTCCAGTGCTGAACAGAAGGATGGTTCCATCAATGCAAAAGGTGAAATTAAAAAAATAATGCTAACAGGAACTAATGGTGAGTCACTTAGGAGTTCAAAAAGGGGGAAATGTCAGTAGAAACTTTCTGTAGGTCTAGCAGAAGTAAACCTTTCTGAATAGGTGAATTAAGGATCAAAATGTCACCTTCCAGTCATAAAGGACATAAAGGATTATCCCAAAGTACGGAGCAGCTTTTCCCTGTCTAGTGTTGCCCTACACCATGGTAAAACACAAACAAGACACTTCCACTAGACACCTAGTAAATAGCCCTGAAATTTATAGACTTGCCTTGTCCAGTGACAGCGAAACATATTGAAATGTTAGTTGCATAATCCATACATGCTATTGCATGGTTGAATAAGAATGATTAAAGTTATTAGAAATATTTAAATCTGCTAAAGTAAAATCACTCCTCAGGCTGAGCTTCCTAACACTAAATACTTGTCCTCCAAATAAACATTGCTGTCTCAGAAAGCAGCAAAGTCCATCAGCAAGGAGAAAATTAAAAATATCTCTGTGTCTTTATTAAATCGTTTGGGGGAAGTAAAATGCATTAGAGTCATTCGTTCTCCAGGGAAGTGGTAGGGTGCTAAGTAGTGGCTGAAATTACTTCCCTTTTCCCTACAGAAAACCTACAAAAACTGCTACTGCAGTGCTCCACCCTTCCTGAGCAGGAGGGACAGACCACAAGACCCGTGCACAGTCTCAACCAGCTTGCTCCATGGTTAAATTCATGCATGGTGAGTTACAGAGAACCTGTAGATCTGCACAGCCATCCTTGCTCCACAAAGCTCATCACGTGAAGATGTTTTTCACAAACAGGACCTTTTATATGGTAGGTAGTTTTGCCCGGGGGAGGGATTTCAACAGTATTTTGTAACAAATCTAATATAAAACTCATCAGAAAAATAGTTATTAACTATTTATCTGTGTCACCTGTCCTCCAAATATTTATACATGTAACTGTATTTCTTGCATATGTATGAGATCTCTCTAACCAATCTGCTTCAGTTGGCCAAATAACTTTTATCCATTATATTGTTTTTCCTACATATTTACTTGTTTTTTTTAAATATTTTGCTTGTTAAAGTGCCTACCCTCAGTATGGGTTTACTTTAATTTCATAGAAGTGCTTAAAAAACAGTCCTGCATGGATTTGCCACACAAACATTGCAACACTGAAAATCTGAATATAAAACACCATGTAAACCTCAATTAAATTGCCCTACAGGAATTGATTTTTATTTTCTCAGCTGATACAAAAGCAAAATATAAAAAACATACTGAAAAGTAAATTCAATTAAGTGCTAGTAATCTGGGATGTCATTAGTAGCATAAGCAAAGAGAGGCTTTGATTTACTACTTCTTATGCTCAGGCTGGTTCTGGTGCTCTAAGCAGCTGTGCTCTGCCAGGAGGAAGCAATCTGGAAGTGGAGGAGTTTGAGCTCCAGAGATTTTCTGTGCCCTGTCCTCTGGGTCTGATGGCCACCACAGATGGCCCTGGAGGTGGAAGCTGGATGGGGAGTGGGTAAGGGGTGAAGACTTTTCGTGCTGACCAGGTCATACACAGACTATGAAAAAAGCTGGTTGCAGAGCCAGGGTAAGCAGGACTTTTAATTGAGGTTAAGGAGAGCTACCTAATGGTATGATTCCATTTCTATTTATTGAAATTTGGCTGCAATGTTTTTTAGTTTCCTTTTTGGTCCTCTGAGTTTAAATGTGTTCCTGTTGTTCCTGAATTTACTCCAACTAAAACCATGCATTCTGAAATTTGGGCAACAATGTCATCTGAGGTGGTGGACTGGAGGTACGAATGCTTCTGACCTCTCGTGTCAGATGAGGAAAAATTTAAAAGAGAAAGGATTACGAGTATTTCTATGTATGAGCCTTTTTGCAAAATAAAAGACAGTTTTGTTTCAGCAACTGAAGCCACAGGAGGTGCCTCAGTTCTTAGATGACAGTTGATAAAACCTTAGGATGTATTTTCTGTTTCAGGTGAAAGCTTACTGTAAATGGGAGGGCTTTACCTGCAGCTTAGATGACACCCACAGAAAGTATGAGAGACCTGCAAAGCACCGTAGCTTTTAAATCTGAATTGAAAGAGAGATGATCACTGGGAGGTAACGGTGGCCTTGAATCAACTTCAGTTCTTGTGTAAATGATCCTCTGCCTCCACAGTTCTCACTCACTCAGGGTGAACTCAGATGGGCTACACTATCAGTCTTGTAACTTTCGTTTTCTCATGTCTTTCATAGACTTCACATGTCATTGTTGTGTCAGACTCCAGATATAATGTATACCATTACACCTGTGGAGGTATATGTACTGTTAATATTAAACATTTTTCCCTGTTTATTTTTTCTTCTTTTGTTTATTTTTTCGGAGTTTTTTTGTTTGTTTGTTTGTTTGGGGTTTTTTTGGTTTTTGTTTTGTCTGTTTTGTTTTGGTTGATTGGTTGGGGTTTTGGTTGGTTGGTTGGGATTTTGTTTGTTTGTTTGTTTGTTTTCTGGCAAGGCTAAAAAAAAGTAACCGCTTCTTGATTAACTTGGGGCATTCAGTGAGAGCTTTCAAACCTAGCAGTAAAAGCTGACAAAGCGAAGCAAGTGATAATATAGTATTTAAGTGCAAAGTATTGCACTACTTCAATCGGGGAAGCTGCCTACCTGGCCTTGAAATGCCTATGTGTGATAATTCTGCCTCAGAGAAATCGATTCGTTACCATTCTTTCTCTCTCCAAAATCTCCTTCCATCTTCCACAATGAATCAAGCAGTGCTCAAAACTATACTGTTTTCAAAGCCGGCGAGAAGTAATTGAAGTTGATTTAAAAAGCAAACTTGGAATTTTAACTTTATTCTTAGGAAAGTCAAAGCAAGTTTTGCTATTCGTTTGAGCCTGAACAGGGTGAGAGAGGGAACTGCTTTTTATAAATCTTGTGGTTTTCAATGTAACTCTGGCTGGTTCAGATTTAGCTGGGTCTTTAAACAACTGAGCTCTGAGTTTTACTGTTAAATGAAGTTGTGGGAAGAATTAGGAAGTGGCACTGATGCTAACCACTGTGGAGCTTCCTTTGGGTTCTGCTCAGCCCTCCCTGGTGAAAACAGCCAGAAAGTTCCAGGGAGGCTGAGACTGAACTCTCCGCATTTTCCAGAAGACAAGTCAAAACTTGCCCTTGGCTCACAGTAATGGGCTCTGCTGGAAGTCTGCTGGAGCCAAGAATTAAACCTCAGTTTCCCCATCCCTTAGATGTGGCACTGATTTTTCCTATCAAAAGGCTTAGTTTTGTCTATTCAGTGTGGGCTCCTGGCCCATAAACAACAATTTTCTTTCAGTTTAATTAAAACACTTTTGTCTGCCAGGATGCCATCAAATCTATCTTTAATTGTATTGCCAGTCACGGCTCATTAGCCCTGTAGGCACAGTGGTCAAGCTGAAATACTAAACAAGTAAACACTGATGAGAAAAAGTTGTGAAGATATTTCATCAGTTCATAAAATGCATGAGAATGAAGATATTTTTCTTATTTTTTGAAGGAAAAAAATCCCTGCAGCAATGCAGAGGTGACACATTCTGAAAAAGGGAAAGCAATCAGTACTTCAGGCTCCTATCTTTCAGACTGACAGTTGGGGTTTAACTCTGGATTTGGCCCCAGCATTGCAGGGACCCTGTCTTCTTCCTCCCAGTGCTGCCCAGCAGACCTGCTCTGGCCTCTTCTCTCTACTTATGCTGTGCCACTTTGTGCAATACTCCAGTTTTAAGCATGCAAGGATTGTTGTTGGTCTTCTAGCCTCTCCACAAGATTACTTGGTCTTCTGTTTGTTATGCAACAAACCCATTGGCTTACTGTCTTTTCTCTCATCCTTTTGCTTTTCCACATGTTTTTGTGCTATTTCTAGCACTGGTTTGCCTGAAGCTGACTAACCAAGGCTGTGTGGAGTTTGCATGATCTGGTAAAGCACACTACTTCCTTTGCTTATTTCCTTTCCTTTACCACATTATCAGAGGTTGTAATATATGATAATGTACATGAGACATCATCTCTATTTATAGGTACAGACAGATGTATATGAACTGTGGAAGAGACAGTGCTGCATAATGTATGAGAAAACTTCTTTCCAAATGAGCACTTAGCTTCATATTTAAGACTCTGTCTGTGTCACAAAACACTGGTAAATCCAGACTGGGAGAAGGGTATCCTGTCAGGAATCTCAGCTCTCTTCTTGCTGTAGGGCTTTGCTTTTTTTTGCCTTCTTTTTTGTTTTGTTTTGTTTTTTGGGGGGGAGATGTTTTGGGGGGGGGGGGTTGTTTTGGGTTTNATTATGGTGCCGTAAAAGCAGGAGGAGAGTTTTGATGAAATGCTTGTTTTCCAGTGGAGCGGCTTTTTCCCCTTTGTTTTTTTTTTTTTTTTTTTTTTTTAATTCGGTTCTGGCTACTGCGGTGTCTTTGAATTTCCTGTAAATTTACTTAGATGTTCTTCAGAAAGATCTGGCTTAGTCCTTGGTATCCTTATACTAAAACAGGGCTATTAGAACTACCAGGTAGAACAAGGCCAAGGTTGCAGGAGCCTCCCCTAAGAAGCGTGGTTATTGCTCAGCTCTTCGATTCCCTTCAGCTTAAAGCTTTGTCTCTAATTCTCTACCCCGGATTTTAGGGTAACAGGGATTCAAATGCATGCAGAAGCCTGAGGCTATGGCTTGACAACACCGCTTAGATGATCTAATGGCTCCCTGGTGTTGAAAAGGAGAAGCCCTTCTCACCTCCAGCCATGCATTTCCATGCTGGTGAGGACTCTTGCTGAGCTGAGTGAATTTACTGACCCTGCAGAAACCGTGTGTGTGTGTGTGTGTGTGTGTGTAGGGGGGAGGGTCAGGTTAAGCTTTGGATAATTTAGCACAGGATGGGATTAAACGGCCGGGGAGAGGTGGAGGGAGCGGGACTACAGGGATGAGATGTCATGTTTCTGAGCCTCGTGGTCCCACCCTGCCTCAACCGAGCAATCCCACGCCTTTCTTTTCACCGGCTCCAGTTTGCATCTGACCTGGTGTTAAGTCACCCCAGCGTGCTAAATCCGTAGGAAAAGGATGGGGTTTAGGGTGTCGAGGGTGTGTGTCTGGCTTGCATGCCCAGATAGCTCAGAGCAGGGTTGGACAAACACGAGAGTTGGCGTAAGAAAGGAGATGGGGAATGTGCAACCAGGGGTGGGAAGTCGGGTGGGATTGCAGCAGACAGCAATTAAATTGGTTTAAGCTGTTGTTTTGTGGAAGCCTGAGCCAATTTTAGGGGTGGCTTAAACCCAAGTGTAAGGATACAGTTAAGTACCAAATGAAAATATTTTCTTCAGTAAATCTAAATATGAGCATTGTATAGCTGTTTTCCTTGATTTCACAAACACTCACATTAAGCATCTTTAAATGTTGAAAGTATTTATAGCCAAGGAGGCAGCTCTTTAACAACTGTGTCCCATTGACTGCTAGTCACTCCTGTGGCTACGGGAGCACTGCCCCTTGCAGGAGGTTTCTGCCAAAAGCCCTTTGATTGCCTCCCCGTTTGGAGCAGGGTTATGCCAAAAAGGAGACCATGTCTTCTGGAGAGCTGGCAGTGGAAACCGAGCTTTGTCTTACAAATGTGTGCCGGTAATAATTTTTGTCACTAGCTTTTCTCTGTGTGTTGCCTTGTCTGTATCCAGTTGCTGTAGAAAAGAGGAATCCCTCCCTCGCTGCATCTGAGCGCTGGTGTCCATCAGCTCTCCGCAGAGCCTGGAGCCAGCAGGGTGCCTGTGTCAGGGGATGCTCCTATTAGGGGGTGCTCGAAGATACAGCACCCTTCTGCCGCTCTGTGATTGCCCTTGGAGCAGCCTGGCTGCTGTAATCTCTCAAGTCCAGCGTCAGGGGTCCCTCTTATCTCTCTTGCCAGTGTGAACTGATCTCTGGGCAAATCTGCAAGTGAATGGCTGCAGATGGGAAAAACAACCGGGGATAAATGCTTCCTTTGTGCCTGTAACTGCCACAAATGCCATTAAGGGACATGCCAAAACCTTAATGAAATAGCGCTGGGTACTTTCTCCCTGTCTCTGGGGCAAGCCAAAGTGGATGGGAGCACGATGCCTTGCCTTGTTTCACCCACGGTCTCCATCCAAAAAAACAGTCATTCTCTCCTTACACAGCGCTCCAAAAACAGTGGAAACGGCCTCAGCATCCTGCCAGGTCATTTTGCCTTGGAATCTGTTGGCCCACAAAAGCTGCTAAACATAATTACAAAGCCCTCAAACCAAACATTAATAAAGGAAGCAGCGATATCTGAGGTGCTTCATTTAGGGGTTGATTCAAAAACAAAGTCCAAAAATGTCAGTGGGAATGTTTTGCTGCTTGCAGTGTGCTGTGGGCCTGGATGTTGCCCCATGTTGTGGAAACGCTGTACACAGGATTTCTGAGCTGCATGCAGCAGCAGGGCAGGAGGAAGCCTGGAGTGTCTGGGGCTCTTGTTACACAGGAGGAAAGCAGTGCTACAGGAATGAAAGCAATCCTTTCCCTGACTACTCACAAATCTATGCCATACATTTCTCCTTTTGGTACCCTATAACTGAGCACATCGAGCTGTAATGAGGAACTGAATGGACAGACAGGTAAAGCAGTGCAGTCACATGAGATCTCACCCTGCAGCTCATTATATCGAGCTTGTGCAGAATGTGATGTGTTGGCACCACGGGGATACTTGGATCTGGATTCACTCTTCACCCTGTCTTCCCCATGGCAGCTGCAGATAGGCTATTGATCTTTCTCCTCATTAATCAGAATAATTTTGAAGAAGAAATAAGGGACTCATTTCCTATCCATTCTTTCCCTCAGTTCTTTAATTTACAAACAGCTTTATTTTGAGCTTTTCCTGTTTCCTGCCTCCTTTATGAGGCACCATTCAATGACTGCAACTTATTTGGTAGTGATATGTGACTCACAAAGTGTCTGGAGTTTTGCTTTGTAAAGCATTAAGATGTGAGTAAAAAGGGGAAGAGGAGTGCCTTGGTTTTAAATAGGATTTTTTGTGCTGTAACTTGATCAAACGCTAGGTAAACGGATTCAATTGTCCAGGGTGGAGGAGGGAAGCATGTACAATCAGTCATCTTTTGGGATTACATTTTTAAATGAAAATGAGTGCATCTATCTAGGGAACATATACATCTGCCTTTACTCCAACCTCAGTATTTTTACTTACCTTCACAGCCCTGGTGTGCAGCAATAAAATGCTATTAACCGCACTTTAATTCAGCAATTTTGTTTATTTTAATTGAAATTCCTTTTGCAGACAGGAACTGAATGCTTAATGTGTATTTTGGAGGCATGGTTTAGTGGTGGACTTGACAGTGATGGGTTTACTGTTGGACTCGATGGTCTTAGAGGTCTTTTCCAACCTAAATGATTCTATGGTTTGTTTCTTACCCTCAGATAAGGGAAGAAGGCACGGGAAGTAAAGGGCTAGCAGAACCCAAGCCAAGAGGTTTACAACCCTGGTAGAGCAGATGGAGACTTGGTGTCTAAGCAAACTGCAGCAAATCTGCGTGCTGAATGGAGAATTTTCTACTTTGCCAACAAAAAATGTGAAACAGAGAAGCCTGCCTTCTACTTAGGATTTCACTGCCTGAATCAAAGACACATGGAAGAACTCCTACCCTTTTTAGATTTAGCTTGCATTTATTTTCTAAGGAGAGAAGTAATATCCAGTTATTTAACATAATTATTTGAGCTCAGGATGATTTTGCAAAGGAACCCCCACATGGAATGGCAGGCAGAGGAATGACTGAAGCACAGGAAGGGGTTTGGGTGTAAGGAAGACACTGAGCAAACTGATATAGTGAACACTTAGGGACTTTCAGGGATCAGTGGAACTCAAATATCTAAATAACAGTTTAAACCAATTTAAACAGCAGTTAAACCCAAAAAGCTTAAAGTCCCTTTTGATTTTAAACTCCCCTGGAGCTGACAGCTGAACGCATGTGCTGTGGCTTAGGCAGTGGTACCCTGGTTCTAAATGTGGACTTGCATTTCATGTCCACCACCCAAGGCTCGTAACTTCCCAACATGATTCATTGCCTGGCTTGTTCTCATTTTTTCCTTAAGTTCTCCTATTTTTTTTTTTCACTCCATCTATTAGTGAACTTCTATGAAATAAAAACAAAAGAAAAAGGATCTTCTGCATCCTTTTAATGCAAGTCAAGCAGGAGGTTTGAATAGATTGCTGCTTTGAATAGATAGGCTGGGTAGTTGCAAGGACCAGTTGCTAAACTCCCTAATGTGATACAGCAGGGTTTATATATATATATACACACACACACACACATATTAGGGAAAATGTCTTCACTGAAAGGGTGGTCAGGCATTGAAACAGCCTGCCCAGGAAAGTGGTAGATTAGTAAAGCCTGGAAGTGTCCAAAAGGCATGGGAATATGGCACTTGGGGACATGGTTTAGTGGTGAACACACTGGTGCTGGGAAAATGGTTGAACTCAATGGTCTTAAAAGTCTTTTCCAACCTAAATATTTCTATTGTGTGTATATATATCCAGAGGGAAAAGCAATTGTACCCATTTCGGGGTTGTTTGGAGCCTTCTCTGAGTTGTTTCTCTATTAAGCAGTGCATCAAAAGGTGACAGGAGTAAGGGCCATGCACTTTGACTCTTAAAGACTACATACTTTCAACTACATGTACAGAATTCCTAAAATAGCCGGTGAGGAATGAACCACAGAGCACAAAGCAGAGTGGGAGGGGGTTATTTAGGAGGAAGTTGTCAACCTCTTTCCCACTGTCATATCCATGAGGCTTCTAGGGGAGGTTGCATTAGGACAGAGTGATAGGAAATGAAAACTCTCTTACTTGATGCTTGGAGAACTAGATGTGAGATTGCCAAGAACCTATCCAGAGAAAACATGGCTGTTGCCAGGAAGCAGGTGTTTCACCTAGCTCTCAAACTATGTAGCAGATTTGTAAGGCACTGTTGAGGTCATGGGCATTATTAGGAGGTGGTGGAGAGCTGTGAGCTTTTGATTCCCCTCGTCAAAAGGGATTTGGGGTTATTGCAGAAGTTCTGACAGCTCAGCCGTGTTTGCTGTCTTATTGTGCCTCCTGCAAAAGGTCAGTCCACTCTGGCTCAGGGAAAGGCTTTGTAGCCAGAGCCCTCCTGACAATAAACTATAAATGTTTTGTCTATCAGAAGGTGATGATAGCTTGGTATTGCACAGTTTTCCTGTGCTACTGGAAATATATTNTTTTTTTTTTTTTTTTTTTTTTTTTCTTTTTTTTTTTTTTTCTTTTTTTTTTTTTTCTATAGATGCCTCTGTCACCAGGATTTATCAGCCTGGCAGCAATTATAAACAAGACCCCGTGGGCTTGGGACTTTTTCTGAATGTCTTCAGAGAAATGTTAAAATGTGTTGAGTTTTCTCACTGAAGAAGCACAGCTTATTATTCTGAGCTCATGAGAAAAAAATGGCATGGATTTAAAAATGAAATCTGCCTCTACTACTAAAAGTGAAGGATATTCCCCCTGGGGTGATCCCAGGGGATGGACACCCATCTCTGCAGTGCTGCCGTGTGCAGCTCTCTAGCAGAAACGTGCACACATTCCCTGCCAGAAAGAAGCCTGCCTGGGGCACTGGAGAGGGGACCCCCACACTTCTGCCTGGGCAACTTCTTCGCTATTATTCTTTGGCAGCAATTGTGAGAGGGAAATCTTTGATTTATATTTAGTCTATTTATATATTCAAGACTAAGGGCTGTAAATACGGGGTCTATTAGTTGAACTAGAGCTGGAGCTTTGTTATGATATTGTCATCAGCATATCCAGTAGCTCTAGCAGCTAATAAAAGGATATTTGCACTGTGGGGGAGTGAGAAAATCCAACTGGTAATTTCTCGGAGCCTGTGCAGAATATTAATACTAAACAGTTTAAAAAGTGTTCTCCAAGGGGCTCAAGGAGAGAGCAGGAAGCCTGCAGAATTTCCAGCTGAGGTGGTGATGTCATGGAACCAGAGTGCCACAATTGTGCAACAGGCTTAAGGCATTCCAACCGAAGCCATTACCAGGCAAAGCCCTGCCAGTGTTAAGTGCTTTGCTAGCACCAAACCACCACATGCATGAAATCTGTGATATTCCAAAGAGGTGAACAGGCTCAGGTCTGGACAGGGGTTGAGGAGAAGAACTGGAGAGCAATTTGCATTCACACTCGCCGCCTAAATCAATGACTTAGGAGTGGAGAGGGGTATTAATGCTCCTTTTTGCCTAGCTGCAGCTCTATGAGTTTGTGTTCATTGCCCCACAGTGCTGGACTATCAAGAGGAGGATGCCCTGTCCTCACTACCCCCTATTCCTTAAATTTCTTGGAAGCATGGGTTTAACTCCTCTCTGAGTTTGAAGGGAGATGAGCCCAGGTCCTTGTGCATCTGAAATCAATGTTGTAAGTGGAAGGTTATCATGTTAAAGGCTGAAGGAGGTTTCTACACCTTTCAGGAGTCAGCCTGGGATAATGAAACTCAAACAATCAGAAGTGAACCTTCCTGCAGCCATCCTCCATTGCTAAAGTTTGCGACTGGGATAGGATTTTGAAACCCACTTTTGTTGTTTGTATTTTCTGTGGGATCATTCTGGCAGCTCCTTAGTGTACAGGCAGGATGCCTGGATGTCTTGAGGGATGTTTTGAATCAAATTTTAGACACATGGCCTCATGTTACACCTAGGTGAGCTGTTGCTGAAAGGGGTGATCCAGCCCTTCCTGTTCCTGAGCACCAGATTCCAGTTCATCACCTTTTGCCTCAAATCTCAGTCTTGTACATCTGTAGGCAGACCAGCACAACTTGCTAACCTGATGTCAAGAGCTTTCTGGGGCATGTCTGGAAAGAGCAGTTTTCTGACAAAGGGAACCTGGGCAAACTTGAAATGGAATAGCAGTGGTTGCCAGATCACAAAATCCAAAATAATGTGGTGAGGACACCTCCCTGCAGGCAGCCAGTGTTAGACAGGAATTCAGGACTGACCCTTCTGGCAGTGTCCTACCATGGTGCTGGATGAGGAGGGGCAGCAAATGCCAGCCCCAGCAGTGCCCTTTGCTCACTAGTTTCAGTCAGTTCCAGAGATAGAGTATGGAGCACATAACTGTAAGCAGTCTGATCATAGCCATGCAGTTTCGGACCACATAAACTGCAATTTATCCCATGTGGGATGGAAAGTGCCTCCAATTCATCCTGCAGGAAGTATTTTCAGGATCTGGCCCTGATGTATTGGTGGATTTTTTGCTGCATCTAAAGTGCATGATTTCAATGACCTGGATATTGGTGAGTGTATTTAAGTATTTCTAACAATTCCTTCCCTATGCCTGTGGAGAGTAATTGTTTTTCTCTATCTGCTTAAATTCCATTTTTCTTTCCATTTCTGTTTCTAGTTTAGACAAAATGACACAATTTTTTTTCCTAACACTTTTATCAAAAGGTAGAAAATAAAGTGCTCCAGTCCTTCATAAATTATTTTTTTCTGCCCTCTTTCCCCCAGCCCCTTCAGTTTTGAATGGAATGGCATATGTTGTCAGATATGCAGCAAAAGGAGAAGTACATAACCCAGAACCTAATAAAACAACAAATCTAGTGTGCCCTCCTGGTCTGCAATCCTTCAACAGACTCCCTTCGTTAAACATAAAGCCATGTGTTTTGTAAAACAGATCACATCCCTGGTGCCACAGTGTGGTATGTGTTGCTCTCACTGTATTTCATGAGGATTTTCTAATTTATAGCAGCATAGTTTTTATTCTTACAAATTTTTTTTAAGTACACCCCCCAAAAAATAAAAAAAAGGGCAATACTGATATCTGTGAAAGCTGTAAACTATTTAAAATTGATCGAAGCAGCAGTACTTACTTGCAACTAACCTTGGCAGCTCAGCTTTATTCATGGCAGTGTCTGCAGCAGTCCAGCTATGTCTTACTTCTTCAGGCGTTGTGGTTGCCCAGATGAAAATCCCATTTAAGTCTGGAGGCTCTGGTGGGGTTGTTCTGGATTTACACTGGGCTATCCATGAGCAGAATTTAGCTGTGAGTTTCCGTGTGCTCCTGCTGCCTGGACTGCGTTTCCATAGCACAAGCAGTGATGGAGCACCCAGGAGGACTGAAAAGTCACAGAGATCTTCCATTTGTATTCTGCCAGCTTGCCCCAGCTCCTCTGTTTCTATTTTACTATTGTTTTAAAGTAAAGGCTAAGGAGGTTATGGCCATATGCCTTCAGTTGCTTCTCAGGCTTTGGGTAACTAAAAGCCCTGGTGAGAAGAGGACATTAATGGAGCTTCTTTGTATTTGATTAAAGGATGGACTGTTGCAAGCAGGGGGAGAAAACTAAGCTCTCTTGTAGAACAGGTTTGTACCTTGCCATTTGGATATTTTTAACAATAAACACAGCTCTTCAGAAACAAGTGTGGTGGATTATTTGTACTAAAATTGTCTCATTTTTTATTTTAAGGTAAAAACACCATATAAAGCTGAACATGTAATTCAGGGAGGGAGGAGAGATAAAATGCATTGCTCTTCATTAGAAAGGTTGCTTTTCATTTACAAGCACAAGAAAATAGCTTTTTACTAGCTGAACTTTTTCTGGTTTTCTATGCACAGCTCTCCTAATAGCATCTCAGTGGGCCAAAATTTCCACTGAATTAAATGCTCACAGTCAGATTGACTCAAATGGTGTCTTGGTCTTTTATACAAACAGAACTTTTGCCCTGCTGTTATGAAAATATGTGCAGTGTTTATTAATCTAATAAATTCTTAAACTAAAAAAACCCACATTAATGAAAAGGATTCCAATTAACCACAGAGCTGAAAACTTAAAGTAGTTACTGCAGACCAAGGCTCAGTTATGCTGACATGAATGTGAGGTAATTTTACTGAAGCCCATGCTGTTACCTCAGACTTTCCCCTCTGTCTGTAAGCAGAATTTTGTTCAGTCTGCCTAATTATCTTTTATCTGGGCTTAGTTTCAGCTCAGTAACACATCTCCACCTTGCAACCAATCCTTTGGCTTTTGTGAAAGTCTTTTTTGTTGAGAACAGTGCCATTTTGGTTTCCATTTAAAGAGAATTAAAGATCCAATTATGCAAATTAATTTTAAAAGCTTTTTCGCCAGTCTTCTGGGAGAAAGGTTGTTGCACAGACTTAAAACAAGGGTTCTTTTGCTTTGAAATGCATCCTGGTGTGACACCTGCCTCTGCCTCCTGTCACTTGGCTGGCAGCTGAGTGGGAGACTTTGGGCACTTCAGGGACCTGACCTGGAGGAGTTCTGTGGGGCTGCCAGCACCAGGCATGGCACTGCTATTCTCCTGGGGGAAAAAAAAAAGTAAATCTGGGCTTGATTCATGACAGTGGAGTGGAAAGGGCCAGAAAAAGGCAGAGAGCTGTATTTAGGTGTGATACAGGAGAGCCCAGAGTCCCCCTGCACATGGGGGTGACTGCTGGGTTTGTGTCTTGGCTGTGAAACTTGGAGGTTGAACCTCTGCCCTGCTCTCCTGAGGATTTAACAAGGGCAACTGAGACGAAGGAATTACTCAGGGTCAGGGTGGAGCTTAGCTCAGAAAAAGTATGTTCAATCATAGTCCTATGTTATTTAGGCTTTAAAAATTATCTACTGCAAATATTAGGGCAAGACAGGGAAGAGCAGGGACACGTTAAAATAATATTTGCAAGTGCCTTGTGCTTGGCATGATGTGCAAGGTTAGCTACATTCCACTCACTTCTGCCTGACAGGGGAAAATGTTCACAGGGAAATGCAAAGCTCAGAAACTACCTGGAAGAGAGCTCAGGAGGTGTGAAATAAGCTCCCACCTTCCTTGTGCCCCCTTCTCTGTATCCAGCTTCTTCCTAACAGTATGCAAAAGCTGCTCAAGAAGCAGTAGTGTTGCTTCTCACCCATTCTAGCAGTGTGGAAAATCATATGTTACAGAGGACAAGTGGACATTGGCATTATGCATCCATACCAGGGAAAGTACAAAAATATTTCCATGTTGCTGTTGAGAGAAGGAAAGCAAAGGTGGGCAGGCCCACTGTGGGTTGTACACTGGGGATGTGCAGCCTCTTGCAGAGCCCCAGAGAAGCCAGTGGGGACCTCCCCGGGCTGATGTGGTTACTCAGCAAGAGCTGTGCTGCAAAACTCCCAGAGGCAATGAAACTTCTGCCACTTCAAATGTCTTCTACACTTAGCCTGGGAGAGAAAGGGTGAAGGGTACGATGCCTCCATGGCACCAGGAACAGGAGCAGCTCCAGACAAAATACACTCCCTGGATCTGTGGAAAACCTTCACTGTTCTGTGGCTCACTGTGGTCTCAGAAGTCAACAAAGGGCTTTCTTTCTCCCATGGCATTTGGTGTCCCCATTGCACACTTTCTCAGGCTGACATGATGAGGACCATGCTGGCAGAGCCTTCCCTGCTCTCCCTTCCTGCTCATTAACAAGCCAGCAGTCAGCAAGTGATAAAGGAAGACCACCTTAGAGAGTAGACTAGAAAAAATGGTTTGTGGGACTGTTTTATGTTGGCAGAAATTTCCCCTTGTAACTACATAAATTAGAAGGTAAAAAAAGCATCAGGACTTGAAAAACTTGATCCTAATGGGACCACTGCAATGGAAATGCTTCTCAAAATTGGGGGGTTCCTACCATTTCTTCTCTGGATGTTGAGTGGGGTAAACCTTTTATATAGATGTGAGTGAGAAAAAGTTGAAGTCACTAAAACACTGTGTGTTGGAAGTAAGCTAAGGAAGTAAGCTAAGTATGGCAAGACTCTCCCCTTGAATTTTGCCTTTTTGATTCTGTCAATTTGTATAAAGGAACTGCAAAGAAAAGGAGAAAAATATGTATTTAGATGGACCTGTAACACTCAAGTGGAAAAGATTAGGCAGCATTTTCAGAAATAATTACTCTCACTGTCTTTTCTGTATGTTGCTTTACACACACTAGCAGAGCACTACAGAGATAGACAACCACAACTGATGTAGTAATAGCCCTAAGAGCCGACAGCATAAGACAATGTCATAGCATTTGAACAAAAAGGGTGTCAGGAGCACCTTCTACAGGGGTCACTGAATGCACTACTCCAAGAGAAAACACATCCAGCTGTAGTGGTCCTGGACAGTTTGGGGTAGAGGCAGTATAAATATTTTTAATTGATTCCCCTCCTTTTGGAAAGCAAAAAAAGAGTTGGTGGTAAAGCGAGGGATGTTGCCGGGAGAATGGGAAGTTTTACATGAAAAATTTTCATTCATCAGTCTAGTACCACTGCCACAGAGGCTATTGACTCAAAGAACATCCCCACAGGATCCCTGATAAAGCTGTTTAATAAACACAGGATTGTGCTTAGCTGACTGAAGACGTGGTGAGAGGGTAGGGTCTCTGCTGAGCTGCAGTGTCTCTGATGGACAGAGGCAGCAGTCATGCCCTCAGGGGCCTGAGTGCAAAGGCAGTAGTGCTTGGGCTCCTCTATGGCTTGTGTTATTTAAACTCGTGAAGATGTTGTTAAATATCTGTCCAGTTGTTCATTCAGAGGACTCAAAAATTGCCCTGATTATAATTATATTCCAGGGTTAAGAATTAAGAATCAAGAATCAAGACGTAAGAATTTACAGTGTTATAAATGCACAAAAAAGGTCTCTTAAGTCTCTTACTTGCAAATCTCTGCTTCTCTTAGTCAAATTCATTCAAAAATTTCCATTGCAGCTGGTGGCAGGTAGCTCCCAGTGCAGTTCCAGTACCATCCAGAAGACAAAAGTGAGACTCCAGTACATTGATAGCCACTCCCTTGGGACAGCTTGCTAAGTATTTCTTACCATGAAACAACAGAATTGCTTAAAGCAGCAATCAGCACTCTGTAAACTTTGTACAGAGATGTACCTTAAGGCAGTGGAGAGAAGAGAATATCCAAGACATCCTATGAGATCTCGGCTTCCTCAGAGTGGAGTGAGGTCAGAGACTGAAGTTGAAAAATTAAGAAGCTGTTTGATTAATTTGAAAGATCTTGTTCTTGTCCTTGTTCTGACTTCACTGAAGTTGCTGCTAAATTTTAATAACCAGAGCACCAGGGCCAGTCAGGGCCCACTTTGTTCAATATGAAAGAGTGAGTAGAGAGAATAGAGTTGGGGCAAACTGTGGCAAACTGAAGTGGGACACCAGAAGTCCAGAAAATGAAGAGCTGATCCAGCACAGATGGAGTCAAATTTCTTCTGAACATTGTTGGCACAAGTCAGTAAGGGCTTCAAACAGATGAGAGCTTTTATTCTCTTACTTTTCTTTTGGAATGTACTGTATATGGGCAAATCACTCATTCATCAGTGCTTCCACTCTTGGTGTTGATGGCTTTTGTTGATTTTTTTGGTGGGGCTGGGTTTTGGTTTTCTTTTTTTTTTTTTTAACTTTTGCATTTCTGCCCAAACAGCCCAACCACTAAAACAAACTCTAGCACAGCTTGTTAGGAAGTGGTTTGAATATGCTAAAGATCAAAGGGAGATGCTACTCAGGGTCTGATGTACACTTGTTCTCAATTCAAGGTTAAAGAAACAGCAAAAGCAAGGATGTACAAAATTACCCCCACTGAGAATGCATCTGGGAGGTGAAGGGAGAGACATTCCTCCCTAGAACCCCATAAAACTATGCATATATGCTTCTCCCTATTGTTAATCCCTTTTGCTGATGGGATGTGGAAAAGATTTTATACAGTGGTGCAAAATGGAAATCTATTGCAGTAGGAAAGAGTGCTGCAATCCCAGAGGGACTCTTATGTTCAAAACAAAATACAACAATGGAGTTAATTAGCATTGCATGGTTCACAAAATCCCCTCGAGGGGATCTTTCTCTGTTCTAAATCATCACTTGTATGTGAGATAGAAAAGCTCCCACTGAGCAGGCCCCTTCCACAAACTTTTAATAGATATTACCACGGTTTTTCATCATTTGCCATTGGCTTTGAGAAAGGTAACAGCTGAGCCAGGGCTATTCAGCTGCATTAACCAGCTGCATGTTAATACAGAAATAATACCCTACTCCTCCCTTCTGCCTGCAAACCGCTCCCGCCCCCCCAACAAGTTAACCCCTTCCTGCCACATATTTCTCTGCCATTGTGACACAGATACACAGACAGAGGGAGTAGTACAGGTTGACAGTTGAGCGAGGAAGGACCTCCCTGTGAATATTTTAACTTCCTAGTGTGCAGATGAAGTTGTCCAAACCAGATCTTCAAACGACTGTGTTCACACCCATTTGAAGGGACGGAATTTGCTCCAAAGGAGTCACTATGACCCAGTACCAGGGAGGCGGGCAAAAAGCCAAGAGGAAAGACCTGGTCTCAGGAAACCCACAGAAATTAAGAGCACGCCTCCTATCTCCCACATTTGCTATTACTGTCAGAGCCTGTTGGCGTAAGAGTCCCAGCAAGCCCAGCTCTATCCTCACTGAAATTCCCTGCACTCCCACAGTGCAGTTTCCAGTGGCTATGAATACTGGAGTTTGTGCTCTGCTCACTAATAACACGCTGTGAGTGAGGATTAACACTTCTCAGCTGGTTTGACTGGCCTCCAGTCGCCCTCCCACTCTCTTTTGTGCCATGCCAAAATGGATCAGTACCTGCACATCCATTTGCAAACACGTTGGCCAGATGGCCTGTGTTTCAGTGCCGGCTTGCACTCAAGTGCAGCTCTCTCACGACTGCAATCTGCTGGAATCAGCAGCAAAGCTCCGCTGTGGACACGACTGCGCTGCTGATGCACCACCCCACTGCTGATCCTGCATCTCCTCGTCTCCTGGGGAGAGCCAGGAAGCCCTGAAGAAATACTGCAATACAGCAGTCCTTGTGGAAAGACACAGCTAATGAACTGTTGGAGCAAGAACATGTCAGGGCACCTTGTAACTCTAAATCAGGAGCTTGGAGGTGAAATACTTTGTAAAGAAAGGAGTCAGATTCTGGCAAGGTTTGTGCTACCTGCCAAATTCTGATGGGTGAGAGGGGGCTTTGTTATGGATCATTCCTACTAAACTATATTCTATTATATTTGCCTCATGTTAGTCAAGACTGCTGAATACTTTGGGACTCGCAGGGTATCTGGTGAGACCTAGCCAGAAAATTGTAGTATATTGAGGAAAGCTAGAAGGTAAGTGCTTGCTTCCATTTCAGCACTGGATGCGCTTACTGCCTTCTATCTTAGCTAACTAAGCTTAGCCCTTCTCCTCTCACCTAGCCAGGGTTCCAGGGAACAGCCTCAATGTCTGGGTCACAAGGGCATCCCTGCTTTGAAAGCAAGGATCTCCCTGTAACACAGGAGGAGGAGATGCGTGGAGAGGGCAGATTATGCAGAAGCATGGATGTGCAAACTGCCAGTCTAGGGTCAGGGACCTCAGTAGAAAGTGTCTGTCCTTCTCTACACTTCAGTAGCATTTTAATTTAAATGGTGGTTAGACTGATGTGAAAGGGAAAGATGAAGGGTGGTGATCAATTCAAACAAACCATAGGCTAACACAAGCCCTCTTCCTTCAGTTGTGGCTTAACTATCACATCCTCTTCCTCCTCTACTTCCTGACTCTCATCTGGCACACAACAATGGCACAACACAATGGCACACCACTGTCTTCCCTTTCACACACCAATATCAAGTGAAGAACCCAGGGCAAGAAGAAATAGTTAAGCACATCACTGCCTTGGGAATCTTCTGTTGGCCTCTCCCTGTCCTGCCACTATGCCACCACTGCCGTCATCTGCTTTTCACCCTTTCCTTCCTCTCACCCACTAAGTTACTCCCCCACCTCTCCCACTGCACCAACCTGCACATTTTGTCCCACCCTGGGCCCAGCCAGTTGAAATGTACAACCATCTAACAGTGACACACTCCCTGAATGCTTAATGCTGTCTAGATTTGTTACTCTCCCACTCTGGCTGAGAGCCTGCTCTGAGATCACAACCTTGCGGCGCTCGCAGGACCGATGACATAACGTTTCATGACTTTGCAGGCACACTCATAGCTCTTTATAGTATGTCCCCAAGCATTTTATCACAGCACATGAGGAGATGTTTCGCAGTATTCTATGTAGGCACTGCTCCTGGCCCAGAGCCTAGGCTTTACTTGAACAGTAAACTCCTTTTTGGTCTTGTGTGAATGTGCATAGAGATAGCAAGGCAAGAAACAGAGAATATAATTAACCACTAAAATTCCTCACAGTCATTGCAAAATGCCAACAGACTCTATTCATCTCTACAGAGAACACAAAGTGGAATTTAAGTACAGGTAAGTCTCTATTCCTGTTCTAACAGTCTTACTCTCAGATGTAAGGGGCAGAGGTGGTTTCCTCCATCTTTCTGCGTGCCCTTTCTTTCTTCCTTGGGAATCTATTGTGGAGTAGCTTATGATAAACAGCCTGCCTAGTGCAGACTAGCAAAGCCTTTTGAAGATGTAGTCTGCCTTAGTGAAACTCAGCCTAGTTTCTAGGAGCAATTTGTGGAAGTGGCTCAAATCTTAGGGACCTGCTGCACAAACTACATTATGGTAGAAGGTAACTGCAATGCATTGCAGCCATCCCACAACAATGCTACCTACATGCAGGCTTTCTTGTTCCAATATTTTAATACATTTCCCCAGTTCACTGTAACCCAGATTGTCTACCCAGGGACCTTTCGCAACACTGCTTCCTGTTGACTCAGTTTACCTGATAGGAAATATGGGGAAACCCACAGTGTAGGCAAATCTGAAGTGAGTACCTCCACTTCTGTGTTTGCTTCATTATAGAATAATGAATAAACAGCAAAAGAGAAAAATGAATCTAAAAGACTGCAGGAAGAGCTGCTAGGAATCTATACAGTGTTAGTCTCATGAAACACACAGAGATGATGAAAGGTTCAGATAGGTCCCTAACCACCTTGAATTGCTTCCAAAGGAAAGTTAAAGCCCTGTTGTTTGAAATTCTTAAAACTGTCAATTGGGAAATTCCCTGTAGAAAACAGGCCTGCATTGACTAGTCCTCCAGTGGCCTTTCCCATCCTCGGCTCCTGTGATTTATGTGCTCATAAATTCCTTTCTGTTCCATGCTTACCTGGAAGATTTGCCTATGGCTGCCATCCAAGAACACCATGGTGGCATTGTGTTAGACTGTTCTTGCTGGTTTCCCGTTTTCTCACCCCTGCCTGAATTCGTATGTAAGAGCAGATACAGGCCATTTCAATGGTCCTGCAGACTGAAAGGGCACCTTTTCCCATTGGGACACCCATCCAGTTTGATTCTGCCAAGTGATAGGTAAGACATGAAAGGCCCCATCCTTGCCAGCTGCTACCAGAGTACCTTCCCTTGCTGCACCTTGCTCAGGCTCCTTTGCTTCAATCCTGCTCTATTTTATTTAAAGATGGCCGTATCAGGAGAAACAGAACTAGCCTGGGGCAGAACTGGTCTGAACTCAGAACCATTTCCTTACTACCATAGGCTTTTTGGAATATTTACTTTGCATCCTTTTTCAGAATCAAGTTTTGTTTCAAAGTGGCATATAAGAGAATAGTTTGTTGTTGCAACTCTGTTTCATGTAAATTCACCCAAAACTCTTCTTTGCCATGTATACAGCAGTGTATTTGCATATCAGAAGACTTCACAGAGCTTCTCAAGTTACTGTACATGCCTAACTGNTTCGCCAGACAAATCACATTTTTAAGTAGAAGAACAATTCCTTTCTCTTAGAAGGATGTTTTCAATGAGGGCAGAATCAGTACACTTAGTTACAATACTGGAGTGTCAGATGTTTATTGAGTCAGCAAAGGAGATATAAAAAGAACTGGCAGGGCTCTGCAAATCACTTTGATTTTCAGTAGCGACTCTACTACGGTAAACAGTAAATAATGTAAATAGCAAAGGTGTTCTCATTCACTGAGAAATGAAATGGGAAGTCAAAATCCTTTTTTTTTTTCCTTGTGATAAGAAATCTTTTGAAACCCTCTGATGCCATTTCTTATTCCATCAGTATCACATTAACTTGATATGTTGCTGTTAAACAGCCGCACTTAAATACATCAAATGGATTAATGCTGGCACTTTATCAGGTATAGTTTCTGTTTCTGTAACACGTCTCTAGACATATAGAAACTACTTAGAACGAGAAAGGAAGTTTCTCCTCTTCGCTGATTCAGACAACTGTGAGTAACTGGCTGATATTTCTCGAACATCCGGATCAGTGCCAGGCTGGTCACGGCTATGACAGGGCAGATAAGTTAAGTGGACTTTGAAAATTGCTCTAAGTGACACGAGTAAGCACAGCTTCAAAGTGCTCTCAGCTGTGTAGGAAAACAGGCAGAGGCACAGTGAGGAAGAGCCCACAGACACACTCAAGCTAGCTGCAGTTTTGCCAGGCATAACTCAACCAAAGCTGAGGTATAAACTCAGTGAGCTGTCTTGCACTGTCTTTGCTTATCTGGTATTGCTATGTAAATCCTCAGGCTGAAGGAAATGGAAGGAAAGTAGTTGCTCACAAGAGAGAGTAACTTCATCACTGATAAAAGAAAGCACTAAAAGGAGTGAGTCACTGGGCCCCATTTACAGGGCAGTAAATAAATTCAGTGTAGTCACTTGTTACTTAATATTTTAGTACTAAAAGTAAGAATGAAAGCCCTTCTCTGTCCCAGTCTAATTTCTGATTTCTCCCCTGAGCATGCAGCATTTTATATCTGTAGGATAAGTCACTCCATAGGCAGATAGGCAGGCAGGCAGGCAGGCAAACAGGCAAGCTCCCTTCCCTTCATACCCTCTGCGATTCATGTGATTCCTACCTTAAATATATGACTCTGCTCAAATAACCTTCAGCTTGTGGGCCAGGACCTTCCTCCCCCTGCTCTCTAGGAATGTCACTAAATCACTGCCAGCCCTGGCACGAAGCCTGGCTCCAATTGTGTCATCTTGGTCTTGTGTCACAAGCTGCTGGGGCTGCAGCGAGGTCAAGGGCTTTGTGGTGGAACAGGAAAGGTTTCTCCAAAAGGAAAGCTGAACCCGAGAAAAGGAGATCCTTCCATCTCCAGACGGATTTTGAGCACCCTGCCTCCTTGTGTGGGACAGTTAGCAATTTCCTCCCCTCTCAGCTGCTGCTGACACATGGCTGGATGGCTTCCAGCATCCTCTGTGCACATTGTTCTGAGAGTGTTTGTCTTAGCAAAGTGCAGAGCCAGCCGCACCTTGCAATTAATAAATATGTGTCAACACTCAGCGCAAGCCCGATTATTATCATTACCCCAGAATTAGAGGGCTGGCACAGCCACTGAGCCACCCGAGGGCCTGATCCTGCCAGGTGCTCAGCACTCTTCATTTCCACTGGCAGCAAGCAGAAGTGGAGGCCAGGAGGGAATTACAGGATTCAGCTATCCAAGGGGTGATTTTTTTATTTAGTCTCAAATTCTAAAAGAGATTATTCCTGTCAAGAGAGAGGAGAAAGGCAAAATTAATAGCCAGGGGCCATCCCCTCAACAGCTATAAAATAATACCATTCACTTAATGGCAATGGATCACTGCTGATCTACATCAGCTCAGAATCTGGTGCTGGTACACACAAAATGGAGATTATAAAAGGAAATTAATTATAGTGAAAGCTAACCTGAAAATTGAATATGTATGCAGGGATTCCCATACTGGTTACAGTGCAGCTGTGTGGGGCTTGAGTTGAATTTCTAATCCATCTTGACCTCAGAGAACTCCCCGTTTTTATGCTTGGAGTAGTGCCCCCCCTTGGAGCCAGGGTCACAGTAATGTACCTGGAGGGAAGATTTTGAATCCTCAGGCCTGATTATGATTTGCACTAATGCCTCTTTTCACTGGAAGTGCTGTGACATTTATCTAACACCCTGAGCACTGCTAGAATGAAAAAGAAACCATGGAGGATGATCTTGAAAGGAGGATATTTTCCTGAAAATGCAGACAGGACATGTTTTTAAGATATCTCCACTCTAAAGATGTCTCTTCAGGCTTAGTCCTCAGCTCTTCTTGATTTCAAGTGTTCAGCATTACTCCTGCACCAATACTTTGCAGAATTTGTAAAAGAGCCAAGCTAGTCTTCAGGTACCTTCCTAACTTGAGAAATCCTGTCACCCCAGCAAGCAGGGGATCAGGCTATCCAGCAGGATTTGTCTGCATCTGAAGGAACAGGTGGTTCTCATCCAAGCTGCTGTGTCAGAAGGGCTGAGGGTTGGGCTAGAAGCCTCAAAATGAGCAGGTCTTTTACACAGAGCAGTAGGCTGGAGTACGGTCAGGTGTAGTGACACCTCCACAAGTGTCCAGAGAAAGGTGCTTGCTGCCATTTACTCTTTGCCAGATCTGGAAAATGGTCTGAGCATTCTCACATCACTTAGAGCAAGAGAAGGGCTGGAGTGGGCTCTGGTGCTGACTTGAATGGGGAGCAATCTATGAAATATGCAGGGATTTCTAAAACAGCTGCCTTGAAAGAGGTCTGCTGCCAAAACCCAGCACAGCCCTAGGCCTGGCAACTGCCACTTGAATAAAACAGAAGTGTCAGCTCCTCCAAGAACTGCCATTACTTAAGCTGTGGTTATCCCAGCTCCCTCTGCCCCTTCTGATGTATGCTGCAGATGCTGCTACAGTGTCAAGGCCCATTGCTGCCTGATAAACACCACAGCAGGTGAGCTGTACCCTGTACTGGGTTACAGTGAAGCATCTTCAGGTGCAGCAGGCAGTGCTGAAGGGTCGTGCTGTGGTTAGATAGAAGGGCTCCCTGTTGCCTCATGTAGTGCTGCAATCCTTATAAAACAGTTTCTGCACCTCAGTCCTGCCTGAGGAACGCAGAGAAGTAACAGACATCTCTGCCAGCTGTGGAGCCAATTCTTTGCTTCCATTCATATCTCCAGCCCATTCAACATTTCTTTGAGAAAGTAAATCCAGGAGTTTGACTCGCCATGGATAACTATTACTATGAACTGTTACTATCACCTGTCTTGATTATTGGGGAAATCACTCCACAATATTGTTAAATTACCTCATCATTTTCCAAGGTCACACATATAACTTAATATCAGTGTACCCTTCTATGTAATAACACCAAGAAATGGCTTTTCCTAGATGAACTCACAGTGAAAAATTTTATCATGGTGCAGGAATATTTTAAGTCGCGGGCCTATGGTTCTCCAGCCTGATATGACTGTTAGAAAAGGCTCCTGAAATCCATCAGCCAATCCAGAGGCAGTGAAAAGTTGAATAATATAAAATAATATAAAATTCTGATTTCCTATATGATCAAAGCCAAGATCCTCTGTGAAAGGCATAGAGGACCATCTCATATTTTTATGACACCTGTTTGCATTTCAACAAAGCAACCCGAGCATGAATCATGTGTGTATGGGTTGTGTCAGGCCTCCTGAGCAAGGCAGCAGATAAGTGACTTCCTGGAGAGGCTGGGTGCTGCTGTGCATGTCTGTGCCCTCGTGCTCAGCTGCCATCTGCTCAGGAGAGCAGAGTCCTCACTGAGCTTTGGGTTGGCACTGCCACAATTCATAGCATAGCACTATTTAGCCCTCATCATATACATTTTCATACCCACAGGCTGCCTTTAAACTACCAAAAAAAGCAATCTTGTTTTCCTACTAATTTTTTTCCTATCTCTTCTAATGACACATTACCAAAACCCACAGCCCAAACCCCCTTACCACAAGGGTAAGGCAGCAAGAGCAGCCACAGCTGTGACTTCCTTCAAGCCTCTATACTAAGTTGCTTGTGGCTGGTGTTGATTTGTTACTTGTGTCCTTTAATGGAAAGAAGGATTTTCCCAAAACTTTGTTGGCATAGCTGCAATTCTCCATGGTGCCTTCCTGCTTCTGGATAACCTGCTTTTCTGCAAGAAATCAGGTTCCTTCAGAAGAAAGAAGCAGGAGGGGCTGCCTTACAGGGAATTCAGAAAGCAGGTCTGCTGCAGATACTGCTCCTCTTTGATCATTACTGCATCACCCAGTGCAGACAGTGTTTCTGCTTCAGAAGTGGGATACCTGCATCCATCTCAGCGCAACTTTTTGAGACATTCCCTGACCCTTTCCTTGGTGTCTTGATTTGGAGAGCCTGTTCTGCACTGGGTGTCAGAGCCACTAGCTTTAAGATCTTGTTTGTGCATTTTGACTGCAGGAGCTCATTAAATGAGCTGATTAATGCCTAGATCCTCAAAGGTATTTAGGCACCTAAATCAGGTTAAGCCTATTTGATCCCAGTGGGTTTAGGTACCCCTGTGTTTTTAAGGAGCTGGGTGTAGTGCTTTGGTGTTGGAGGAGGAAGAGGGGGCAAGGAGAAAGAGATATTTTTCTGCGAAATGTGCATAAAAGAATTGAATACTAGAGATGAAGGAGCTTAGACCCTGAGATACAGGTCTTAAGGCTATAGAATTTGTGAAGAATAAATAGTGAAAAAAAATTATCGTTTTCTTCTAGTTTCTCAGAATATACTGGGGCAAACCACACACTTTCCAACACTGACATGCCTTATTCATCTTAATTGTTCCTTTTTCTTACTGTTAGTCTGCCAGTGACCATTATCCCCGTCAGGCAAGGACTATGCTCCCATTCATGTCCACAAAGCATTTGGCAGATCCTGGACAATAAGAATGTGCCTTTTAGAACCAGCCAGGTAGTGTAAGAACTTGAGCTGCCCTGAGGCCCCAAATAACAGGAAGAGCAGAGGATCTTGACCTTTTGATATTTTTTATTTGCCATATGTACTGGTTCACTGGCCTCAGCTCCTTTTCCTGATGACTGCTGGCCTCCAGCTACAGTTGTGATAGACCCTGATGAATATCTGAATGTCAGGGGAGGTACTGTGGATGTGCCTGGGCATGAGTCCTACCACAGAGTTTGTTTCTTGATGTGGGAACCAGGCTACTTCCCAGGCACAACCTTGTGTTGGAAAAGCACTTTTCCTGTCAGGAAGGAGCTGAACCACTACTGGTGGTGGTTTGTCCCAAGGACCCTGTCACTGCAGCTCAGAGGGCTGGGCGTGCTGGCTGCTGAGGAGTTGCCCTCTTTTACCTGTGCAACTCTGACAAAGCTCCGTGGTTAAGAGGGTATTGTATACCCCCAGCAGACATAAATATGTGCCAGTGCTTATCTTTTCTGAAAACAAATGAAAAGAGATGTCTGTTGCTGGAGTCCCTGAGTGTGCATGGACACAAAGTCTGCAGGCAGATAAAACAGCTCTCAACAACAGCTCCCAGCTTTATGCAAACACATTTCCTTCCTTTGTCAGGCCATGTCCAACCAGAAATGGCCTCTCACCAATCACTGTGAGAAGGAAAGGCAGTGCCCATGGAGCCATTGGAGTGGAGCTGGAGGAAGGGATGATTAAGACATGAGAGAAGAAGCTCTGTTCACAAGGCATTCCCAGCAAGGATTCGGGTGGGGCATCTGCCCATGAACCCTGCAGCAGCAGCAGCAGCCTTTCCTGGACCTCCAGAGACACTGGGAGAATTTCCTCTTCAGCTATTTTCAGGCAGCATCTGCGTCTCTCACCAGCCATGGATGCCACAAGGCATGGTGCCAAAAAATCAGCAGCTTGGCAGCTTCTCTACATGGACTCAAGAAATATATTTTGGATTAGCTGTACCATCTGCCTCTCACAGGTGTTCATCTGGGAGGATGGGGGAGGAGAAGGGCACCTGAGGGCACCAGAATCCAACAAAAAGTGTTTTACAGGGCAATACACATTGTAGCAGCTGGTGCTGGTGGAGGAGTAATAAGGAGGAAGAACTAATTCCTACCTTGGAAAAATTAATAAACTGTGCAGATCATTTTCACTGAATCTGGGCAAATCTGAGTCCTTACCCCTTGATCTGCTGCAGGGGGGCAGGGGAGGTTCAGGGTAAGAATCCCTACGGTTATGTATTGAAGGGAGGGAAGAAATTTTCTGGATAAATTTGGAGAGTAACAATGTGACGTGTGTCTTGATTTTGGGTAAGTGGAAGTTTGAAGTAAGCATTCACAGGCTACAGGCTTGGGCTTTTTGTCAGCTATGACAAAATAACTGCTGTCTCTCAGCAGACACCACAAAGGTCTCATCCTTCTTTACTTATTTATGGTTAATCATTAATATTTTCCTGGAAGTGGAACTCTATCTGTTCTCACAGAACTACAAAGCCACATTTCTAAACAAAGATCTTATTTGTGACAAGATGAAACCCTGACAGCAGTGAATGGTTTGCTTTCCACTGCGCTGCAGAAACACCATTTCCTGTCCCTCCCATGAAAAGAATTTGTGGCAGCAGTCCCTGCACAGGCTGCACACCTACAGAAACCATGGGCTGCCCGCACCAGCTGCACCAGCACCTGCTGCCTGCCTCACCTCTGGGGGCAGATGCAGGTCAGGAGGAGCTGCAGCTCTCACACCTGCGAGGCTCCGTGTGCCACCCATCAAAGGAGGGTGACCATCTCGCCTCAAAATTTTTTTAAATCTGTTGCAAAGAGTTGATTCCCACAGAGGCAGGAGGGTATTCCTGCTGTTTGGAGACAACCTGTATTAGGACCAGCACTAGACAGATCTAGTCCACATCTTGCCTGGTAGATGTTCTTGCTGTTGTCTTGTTCTGTGTGTTGGGCAAGTCATGAAAAAAATGGAAAAGGCCATAACCAGTCTTTTCTCTGCCCTCTGAACTGGTGATTCAACACCTCCTTCAAAAAATACAGAAGGTGCAGGGATGGTGCTTTCCACAGTGGCACCTCCACTTCCATTGCTTTCAGAACTGTTCATAGGAATGGGCCAACTTTGCAGGAGCTACTCCTCAAGCTTCACAAATCACGAAAGAATGGCACAGAGGGGAAGAAAAATAAACCCTCTCAGCTCCTCATGTGCAAGCCATTTTTGCACAAGAAGGCAGCACTGAGGTGGTGTGAGGAAATAGATTATTCTTTCATGTCTTTCCAGATAACCACTGATAACATATATGACTGCAGCTGACCTTGCAATACCTATTGCTGCTTTTATTTTCTTTAAAAGTATTAAAGCTGTGTTGCCTAATGCAAACAATACTGGCAGTGGAGAAACAAGCTCACAGCACCTCCAGTAGCAAGGCTGAGGACTACAGTACTGTCTATCAGTATTTCCTGTTCTGTCCTTTATCATCTGGATCATACACTGTCATTTGTGTCATTTAACTGTAAAACATCATCTGACACATGGTTTCCTAATCCCTTGGACTGAACCACTGGCTTTCTTTTTCTTCATCTGTGGAGCTGCATGTAGTATTCTTCAACAGTCCTGCTACCACTCATGTCCTCAAGGCAAAGCTCCACCTTTTTAGTGAGTTCCTATCACAACACTTCGGGCCTAATTTCAAGTTAGAGCTTCTCCACCAGTGGCACTGCAAACAAATCAGAGTCCTGATCCAGGCAATTTTAATAGGATACTCATGTTGAATAAATACGAGAAATAAGAAAAAAAGCTTTTCTCTATCCAGGTTAACTAGGAAAACCTTGACTGAGTTTAAGGAGGCTCATAATGTACACTTGGCACATCAGTTATCTATACTTCCAGAGTTCCAACAAGTTCTGGTTTTATTCAGAATACTAAATAGCATTAGTGTTTGTTTCCTAGTGGGGATTTTCTATTTTTATCACTACTGTTTTGTTCTCAAGCACAGAATAAAAATACACCAGGTGCTAATGGCTGTTTATTTGGTATGTATGTACAAACTGGGGAAATTGAGGATCAGAATTGCAATGACTCGTAGATAGGACAGGACAAAAGATACCGTCAGTTGCCTGTGAGTACTGTTCGTATGTCTTAAGATGTGTATGCAGTTTAATAAATGCATTAATATCTTCAAGCACCTTGTTATTTTTAATGCTAATTTTTTGTGTCATTTATTTTTGGGATGAATGTGACAGAGAGAAAGAGCAAACACCACATTAGCCCTTGTGAAAAGTGCCAGCCAGTACTTTATACACATCTGAGTCAAGCAGTACAGAGGCAGAAAAAACCCAAACATGTACTAAGAGGAGCTGAAGAAAACTTGTCATTGGGAGGAGAGAGGTACCTGAACATTCCCATGGTTCTGCCTGTTTTGGATGCTGGAAGGGGTCCTGGTGTGATGCAGGACAGCCTGTCCCAGTTTTGCAGCTTGGGCCTGTGCTAGCAACTCCAAGCATCTCAAGACCACACAATCCACACTCCTGGCTGGCTCCCCAGAGATTTGTAACAATACCTTGTGTCCTCAGGTATTTTATGGTCATCTGTGCCTGATCTTCAGGAGCATCTGTGAGTTCAATTGCTACAAAGCTGGTTTTTACAGAAGTTTTATGAATATGTTTTGTATATGAGATGTGCCCTGTGTTATGTTTGTATATATATCAGACAATAAATTGCATACCTGTTGTGTTGGTCAATAGCAGATTGACCCCAAGGTTCCAGGGTCACCACATGATGTACGGACTGACTGGGCTGGTTTCAATCACAGGGGAAAAAAACGAAAATTATGTTACAAGGCTCAATTAATAATGAATTGAAGGGCCAAAATATAATAATTGCCAATCAACAGATGTTGTAGAAAACAGGTCAAGTAATGAATGTGTGATAGCTCTGTAGTTATTTTTACCAGCTGATATGTTTGACATAATGCTTCATGCCATTTTTTAAAAATTTGACATTGTACAATTTACACAGAGTTAGCCTACAGTGGACTGGGAAACACATTACTAAGAGTTCAAAAAGTAATAATAACTGCATAACATGGTATTGAGGGACTTCTATTGGGCTTCTGTAACATCAACATTAGGATCGAGGGCATTCAACATCTCTAAAATAATGCCCTGGAAATGAATATAAAATCACTGCTAATAAAATTTGCAGATGACATAAAGACAATTATTAGTACAGACCACTCATATAAACTGACCAAGATCTCAGCAATCCTGGATCATTCTGACAAAATGTGGGTTTATGCAGTGAAATGTAAAGCAATTCATTTAGCAGTATGGAATCAAGCCAAAGTTATAGACTTCATCCTGTAGAAGAATGGACCTGAAAATGATTATAGCAGAAAAGCAATTCAGCATGGACTCCAAAGGCAATTGTGTGATAAAACATGAGCAATCTTACTCTGGGACTTCTAAACTGATGATTACTGTGTAGGATTAAGGAAGTGATTTTCTGGGTAGAACACTGGGGCAAGTTATATTGGAATACAACATCTGGTTTTGGTGTCCTTGGGTTTAAAGGGTATTTGAAACAAATCCAAAAGGAGAGAAATCTTTGCAGCAAGAGATGCAAGGGCTTAGTGCTTTAGCTTGTTATAAAGCATATTGAAGGCACTGAATTATAGCACAAAGTACCTTTGTTGTAGGCAGAAAATAAAAGTGCTCCCCAGCCTAGTGGAGAAGATTGTAGTAAGGACTAATGGCCGGGAACTAATGTCAGGCAAGTTCAAATCAAATAAGTAAGAGTTTTGTTTGGTTGGTTTTTTGGTTTTTTGTTGTTGGTTTTTGGGGTTTTTTTGTAGTGAAGGTGAACAACCATTGGAACACATGACCAAAAGAAACAAGCCCTTCTCCATCTCACGGCATCTTCAAATCAGGCTGTGTCTTTGCCAAATGCAAATTATTGGCTTCATTACAGACATAACTGCAAGGAATTTAATGGTCTGTGATGCGCAGGAGGCTATGCCAAATATCTAATGATCCCTTTTCACCTTAACTTCTGCGCATCAGTGATTCAAAGGAATGGATTCTGGTACTATAGGATATTGCCAACTGGGAAAGAATGAAACTGGTGCTTTTGGCATCTAAGGAGGAGTGGAGGATGCTCCTAACATACAGAAGATTGCTATTTCAGTTATAACTTTACTCTTTAGTAATACTATTAGAGGGCGAGAAATTAATTTACTTTTGTGGGGGTGAGAATTTCCATTGCTAAATTCTTTCCTACCAACAGGCTTGGAAAACAGATTTTCTTTACTTTCTTAACCCAAAATGTATGCTTTCAATTTTTGCTTGAACAAATGTCTTCATTTGCTTAGCAAATGAAACAAATAATCTGGGGATTCCCATTATTGTCTGTGACAAATAATTAATACAAAGCCCAGTCCAAAGACCATTGAAATTAAAGGGAGTCTCCACAGTGTTATTTGAGTAGAAGTTTTATCAGATTCACTGACATTCAGTCAGTCATTATGCAGTTGTCTGGTATTCACATCTGGTCAATAGAATGGACTTCAGCTACTTTGGCACTGATCTGGATGCACACTAGGGAAGCCCATCTACATTGATTCAAACTCTGCACTCTGTAGGAATTTTTATTTTTTTTTAAATAAACCCCACAGAAAGTTATATATTGCCAAGATTTGGATTATTCTGTAGATAGAGTATCTTTTCCATGACCAGGAGACTGTTGACTTCCATCATAAAATATAGTTACACCATACCAGTACCAAAAAATTTTGTTATCCAACTTCCCTCTTTCCCCCAAAAGCAAGTGACGATATTCTAGAAGATCTGAAAGGAATTCATCCTAATAGCTTTCATTTAGCTCCTATAATAAAAATGTCATTTTCTAAAATGATCTTTTTGTCTGTCTTACCTGCCTCTTTGTTTCATTAAACCTCTTGAAAACTTGGCCTTTAGGACTACCTGGAGAAAAAAAAAAAAAAAAAAAAAAAAAAAAAAAAAAGTGTTTAAGCAAAGTAAAGACCTTGGATGTGGACCATTAGAGCCACCTCTACTTCTGCTGATTTCACTGGAACTGTAAGTCAAATTTTCTCACTATTAATTCAGTGAGAATTTTTTTTTGTGTAACTGGCATTAATACCAAATACTGTACATTAAATGAGTCAGAAAACATACAATAAAGCCCCTATTCATCTACTAGTGTTTTCCATCATCCATCTGTTTTTATAATAATGTTCTTGCCCAGAGATGATGTGAGAAAAAAAGATGTGCATACTGTTCCATGCACATTACTCCAGTATATTGCCTCTGCTAGACAGTGCAGCATCATAAGTAATAATGATAATTATTATAGCAATAGTAATAATAATAATAATTTATATATATATATACACTCCACAGACAGAAGAATATGTGCCAGTAGTAAGATGAATAAGGAATTTACCTAACTGGAGGTTAACTGGGTTGACAAGAGAATAAGATGTGTGGATCCAGGATACCTGCAGATTGTATATTATAGTAAGTGTCTATATTAAAAAAAAATAAAAAATTAGATGGTTTACAAAATTATACATACCATTATATGCATTTCATACACATGGAAACTTTTCCCATTCAGAAAGCCTGACAGTACTTATTTTATTCTGTGATTAAGAACACTCAATAATGTTGGTATGTTCAGATCCATTCTAAGTAGACCAACTATGCTACCATTCTCTCTCTAAAAAAACCCCAAACCAACCAACCAACCAAACAACCCCCTCCAAAAAAAAAAAAATCTTTAGAAATGCTTCACTGATGTACTAACACATACTGGAAATATCTTCCCAGCTAGGAATGGTAAGCTGTCAGTGGAGAGTTGTTACTNAAAAACAACCCCCCCCAAAAAAAAAAAAATCTTTAGAAATGCTTCACTGATGTACTAACACATACTGGAAATATCTTCCCAGCTAGGAATGGTAAGCTGTCAGTGGAGAGTTGTTACTTTGTGGGGGAGGGGAAGATGCAGCAGAAAAGGAGAATCCTCTAAGTGGGAAGCTCATTGTGAAACAGAAAACCTGTGATGAGTTCCCTAGCCTGCCACTGATACCTCGAGGCCATGCAGATAATGTCTCTTCAGTGTCTCTGGTCCTTCTCCAGTAGTCCTTCACCACACAGCCATGTTGGGAGTCTCTCAGATGTGATTGTAATGAGGAACCACATCGAGAGCTAGCTGAGTTAGATACGAGAGGCAGCAGGATAATATCTGCCTTTATTAGGGGACAGATACTGCCTTGAAAAGCCAAGACATGGATCCCTGCTGTTAGGATATGAACAGAAGGATTATTAAATGAATGGGTGTCATAACAGAAATAATAACACTGACCTCTAGTTTTCATCAGTCTTAATGTTGTTCCCTCATTATAACAAACTATTTACCCTTTGGCCTCATTTTATGCACATGGGAATCAGATTATTGCCTCATAAAACAAAGGAGCGGTGAGATTATCACTTAAGTAATGGTCCCAGGCATGCTGTTAGCGCAGTGTCACGGGCCGCTGCTGTACGGCAGGGCAGCAGAGCCCCTTTCATTAGGGCACAGTCCCAGTAACACGGGCAGTGGAGCAAGCAGGAATGTCGCAGGGTGAGCGAGCACAGCTTCCCGTTCACCCTCAGAGCAGTCAGTCCCCAGAATTTTATCCCTGCAACTTGTTAAACCTCGGAAAGCCCATAGCTATTTAAAAGCGATAGCTGCTATGTCTGTGCCAAATTGCTTTATCAGTTCTAGATAGCTGATTTTTCACACACACACACACCCCACCCCACCCCCTTGGTATTTGCTGATAAAATGTTTGCACACTGTTACATGGGGAAATACAGAGCTCTTGGGGAAAAAAAAAAAAAAAAAAAAA
>VWZU01001023.1:1119165-1139792 GCA_013397095.1 Sterrhoptilus dennistouni
AAAGGAAAGAAAAAAGGCCGTGATAATTTAAGAGCTGGCATTTCAGAACGAGAATGTCAAGTAGTTTGGATCTTGTTGACGTTGAACCCTGGGGCTCTTCCTCCCTCCTTTTAATTCATGTTTAAAGCAGGCAGAGTGATCCTATGTTAAGGGCGTGTAGTCAGATACCTCTGCTGGGGATTCTTCTGACCAGCTTCAAGCACACAGGGGTGACTGAAGTCCATGGAGACAAGGATCTGTGGATATAATACTGGCATCGTCTACACTTTCATTTCTGCCATACGCTGGCCCCACTCTTCCTCTGCATTCATTGTCACTATTACATTTATCTGGGGAGAGAGGCCATCGTAGGCTGCATATTTATTAACCATTCTTACCTGCTTCTCTTTTTGTTCTTTGCTCGTTCTTTTCTGCACATGGAGACAGAAAAGGCAGCAGCATACCATTGCAGAAGTACTTACATAGTGCTTTTTTATCCACAGATCTCCAAGTGCTCTACAAAGGTAAGTGCTAATACAACATTTATCATTCATGTTTTTGTTGAACCAGAGAAGTGATGCTAAGAGAGAAGCCAAAGGATACACAGCAGGCCAGTGGAAGAGACCATACAGTTTCCAGTTTTATGCTATGTGCTTCTTAAGCCAAGAAGCCTGGTGGAAAAGCCTCTCTTGACCATAATCAGAGAACTTTTGACCAGCAGAAGATATCCTTGTTTTAATGGGCAAGCCACCACAGCACAATATGATCTTTACCACAGCAATAGGGTAACTTTCTTCTCAGCACTCTGCAAAACTCCTTCCCAATCACTGCTTTCTGTGGAGATTACTAGGCTGATGGGGTAAGCCGGCTGCAGAGTGCACAGGGATTAGGAAATGAATATATGCATCAGGAGATTTAGAAGAGGTCACTAAACCCCTGACTATTAGCAACTACCTCTAAACAACCCTGACTTCCAAAGCTCGGCCGACCACCCTGGGTAGGCAGGGCTTTCCCCAATTACACAGACACAAGAGCAAAATTTTGATTTGCCTGAAAGGAGTGGTGTCTGTATAATATCATACTGCTCATCTCTTGATCTTCGTTTCTGCTTTGTGTATCTTCTAAGAACAGTTATAAAAATAAAGTCCAGATTTTTTTTTTTTTAAGTGCTGATGAGGATGGGAGTCTGGATGTCTCAGGGATTAGGTAATGGGAGAGACAGTCTTTGGCTTGAAGTCACCCATTCAGCCTTGGTCAGGTCAGCCGTGTGTTAGCATTTATATTGTCTGGGATCCCAAGTACTGAGAAGTTGGTGGTCCTGTTCTGATGTGCAGCTCAAAAGGAACATTTTCACTTTGAATGCAAAGATCATTTATCAGCAACAAGGCTGAGGACTACATGAGCATTGAAAATTAAGCAGACCTGAAATTTCTGGGCTGTGCCAGGATTTGAGTTCACAGGAAGAAGCTGTGGATAATGCTGCACATCTCTTGCAGATCTAGGAAAAAGTATTCAGTGCAATCAATCTAACACCTTCTCAAAGGTGGTATTGTGACTTTAAAAGAGGCTGAACATTAGTATTGTTTTTCTTTGATAATTGAAAGTTTCAGTAGATCTAAGATTTAACCAATCCCTTTTTGGCTCATACCAGCATATGAACTTCATGTAATTTTGTATATTATTATCTCCACTGAAAATATTCTGTAGTTTCTTTTTCCCTCCTGGTATAAGTACAATATCTATAGCACAGTACTTGCAGCCACTGCCAGTGCCTTGGACAGTTGTGAGGGAGAATGTGAATTAGAATTGGATTTGAAAAAAAAATCCTTTCCTTAATGGTACCTTTGTAACTGATTAGATTTGGTAATGGACTTGCAAATGAAGTTTAAACATTAATCTAAGAGCTCAATTAGGTAGGGTATTATGGTGCAGCAGAGATTTTCTCCATTCCCCAAGCAAGTGAAAAAAACCTTGGAAATTAAGACAAAATCAGCTTCTCTTCTTTCTTGTCTTTTGAGAAGTTTAACAGAGGTTGTTACTGAATTAATGAAATATTATTGATTCATATAACCTTTCTACTAAGTGAAAAATAAAAGGGATATCACTTATAGTTCCTGGGCAGCTTCATACTGCAAATGGCAACACCACTGCAGCCTCATAGGCCTGAAAATCCCCAAACAAAACTGACCTCTCTGGAGGTCACATCAGCAAGCCATCTGACTTTTCTGAACAAACTCTTCAGGTTTAACTTTGCTTTGGGAGTCATAAAATACACTTTTCAGTATGAGCAAGTTACTGGACCCCATGATGTTTGCTCACAAAGGCGCAAACTCAAAAGTTGCGCTTCACAGCATATTTAAATGGGAATTAAGCGTATCATTAAAGTTAAGTGTGTGCTTGAGTACTCCTCTAAATAGAAATGCTTTCCTGAATCTGGAACAGTGGCAAAGAGTAATTCCTTCCACTGCAGGTTTTGCAGGGTGGAATGGCATAACCTACATTATGTGGGAGGTCAGATAGGAAGGTTGGCTGTAGTCATCCACTTTGGATCTCCAGCTTGTTAATAGGACACATCGTTGAACAAATACCAACTTTCCAACTGGACTACATCCAGCACAAGCGAACAGTGTTTAGAATTATACAAAGGAAATAAAGACAGGCCAGGGTAATTAAAAACAGGGGAGATTTTTTCCATTCACAAGCCCTAACCATCAGTGTTTTGAATAACTTGTTCTATTAAAAAGCTATCTTTCTAAAATATATTTGAACAATCCTTTATTCTGCTCATTCTTTTAAGGTTGCTCTAAAAATATTCCACTGAATATTGCCAGCAGCTTTGAGAACTTTAGCACACAACATTAAGTAGAAAAGAATAAAGACTTGGCTAAAATAACGCATGGCAACTCTCTTAAAAGGCACTGTCAAGACATTTTATACACCTTTGCTTTTACTCTACTTTGTTTATAATATTCCTCTGAGAAGCCTGAAAATTCCTGGCTCTTCCCACCGGCATTTGATCCCTTACACTGTGAAAATAGACGCTCAGTGGCAGTTGGGAGTGAGCTCTTTCCCCCTAAGAGTCTCAGCTTGCACAGTCTGCTGCTGGACTGGATCACTGGTAAAGGTGTCCCAATAACAGATCCTTGGCAGCAGTGTGGTGAAAGGAGCATCTAAATCGACAGTTCATATAAACCAATGACTGTGAGACCTTAAAATAGAAACACCTACTATCTGCACACAGGCATAAAAATGTCTTCTGAGCACACAAACCCAGGAGATGCTGAGTTTGTTAAAGAACAATACTGTCCACTGCAGTTTCCCACAAGATCCATCTCCAGTGAGAGACTGGCTCCCCATGTGCCTAGTGTTGCCTTGCAACAGAAGACATTCCACAGCTGCTGCAGGGAGGATAACCTGAGTGGGAGGGCCATTCTGCCAGCTGGGACCCTTTGGCAGGGGGTTCACAGCACTGACCATGACACAGGTATACCAGCCTCATAGCATCAGCTGGGCTCATGTAGTGGAGTGAACACTGAACAACTCATCCAAACCATCTCCATCAAATGTGGGCTGACAGCCTCAGCTGCCCCACTGAGTTAGAAGTCTTTGCTGGGTGGTGCTTTGAAGCAGTGAATTGCTTGCCTCTTCTGCCATCTCCTTGCACTCCAGTGCTTTTTGCAATATATCCGTCACAGCTCCTCCATCTTACTGTTATTTGGCTGCCTAAAGAACATGGACCAAAGTGACTAGGTACTGATTCAGTTCTCTCTCAGGCAGCACCAATACTCTGCCAGGTTTAATTACATGAAAAATATTAGTTTAGTAAGGTGGGGGCTTTTTATAAGCCCTTCTCATCTATGCTGGCATCAGTCAGGAGGATGTCAACAGGAACTAGTGAGACCTTCTTCAAAGTGCAGTCTTAATTCCTTTCCAAATCTCCTGACAGAATGTAGATGTCACTACAAAACTATTGCCTGTCAGCAGTCAAACAAAAGCATGCTGAAGTAGTACCTAGGACTAGCTACTAAAAAACCTGCTTTGATTAGTTGAGTGACCATCATCTCCTCTCCCACCATCCTCTTTCCTGTTTCTCCGCTGCCTCCTCACCCAGACCTGGAACCATTTAAAGTCCTTGCTGGTGACAGAACCCTGCAAGAAAAAAATTAAAATCCAACCCAGAAACGCTCCAGGGAGCAAAAGAGAATTTCTTGAATTCAGAAAGAAAACCAGGGCAATTAAGATTTCACAGCATTATGGAGTGGGGGTCAGAGGTATTTCCATCCCATTTCACAGATCTCTTTAAAGCAAGGCTCTCTACCAGAATTACATCACACATCTTTAAGAACAGCAACAGCTGTTTAATAGCACTGTGTAACACTTCCTGACAGCTCATGACAAAATGGGAAGTGGAAATTGGACCTTTCTTTTTCAAAGATCATTGCTACTATTTTACCCACCAATTGTCTCTAATGAATTGTGTGATTCAGCCCCAAGAGAACTTGTTTGAAGAACTATTCTCCCCAAGAGAGCTACTGTGAAAGCACTTTTTGATAATTTTTTTCCAGATTTGACAGTCCTTGACATTAAACCCCCTCCCTCTCCCTCTCATGAACCTGTGCATGAGTGTTGCTCACTCTCTGGTTTCCTTTCCTTCCATCTTTCCATGAGAAGGTTTAAAAGTCTCTGTGCAAAGATATCAATGGAAGTTTTGTACCTCAAACGCAGTTCTACTAAGATGAATAGTTGAGGGAAGCCTGAAGTACTTACCCAATCTTTGCCTATCAATTGCACTTTGAAGTGCTAACTGACTCTGAGCTGTAACAGATAACAGATATTTAAAGAGAAACTGTTTCATTAAGGCGCTTGGTTTTTCAAAGTCCATCAGTCCTTGTCTTGAGGTGATGCAAACTTCCACTTTGATACATTTACAGTGTTTTGGCCACACCAAGGTCTTGTCTTTTGTGTTTTCTTTGAATTAGCCTTGTGTCATCTCTTTCCCTCAGAAACAGAGCTCAGACTCCTGCCTTCAATACAAGGCCCAACAAATAGCCTCCCATGAGATGGGAGATTATGCCCATCCCCTTGGCCCATTGTCTAAGGGGAGGCAGCATGAATGATGAGTCAGATACTTCAAGTGAGGTATTACAGAGCAGCTGAAGCATGGTACCCTGCTAGCAGGGTCAAACATGTCTGAGCACCTTTCTATTTATGGGATGCTTTTGAGACAATGTGGTTGAGATTTATTTCAGTATATTTGATTCAGGGCACACGTACAGAGTTGAATTTTTGTCTCCATACCTTTACTGTTTGTGCGTGTGCATGTGTGGATTTTTATGTGTGTGTATATATATTGTAGGTATCTTGCTTTGGTTGGCTGCTCTTCAGATTCAGAACACAAAAATTCAACAGTTTCATAATTCATTACTCATATTCACAGACTTTTTCGGCCTCCTAAACCATAACCACTCTACATTTAGTAAGATCAGATGACAAGGACCACTGACTCATAACGATGCCTCATAACAGTGAGTATTAAAGTTGGACATCGTATTAGAGTGCAAAATTGCAGACAATAACCATGGCTCAAAGCATATCTCTGACATAAGCATAAATATTGCTCATTAAATATTATGGGAGAGGAATATAAAAATCTTACTTGGTCTCTCATTGAAGCAGTAAACAGCACAGCCAAATCACTTGCTACGAGCAGCTCTGTAAATCTTTATATAACTTACGGTATCCAGGAATGAAGAATTAGCTTGTCTTCTGTTCGTCTCCATTTTGAGGAAAGATATAAGTTCCTGGGAAACCAATCTAGACCTTTCCAGAGGTGCTCAGCCATGGGAACATCAGCATCCTGCTTGAGACGTCAGGAATTCTCCCTGTGACTGGAAAGCACAGCTGTTTCCAGTAGCCAACACAGTGATATAAAACATGACACCTCCATCCTTTCTAAAGCAGATTCTCTGCTAAAGTCAATGAGAATTCAACATCTGTATCAGTAGGCAAAATAAGGTCTCCATATGCCGTTTTCAAGTCAGATGCTTTTCAAGTCAGATAATTTCTTCTCAGGGATATGTCCCTGGATTTAAAAAAAGTAAAATGGTTTTTAAAATCACACTAGCACTTTTAGTTACATCGGTATAAAACCTGTATATACACCAAGTCAAAGGCTTAGGATTAAAAACATTCCTTTTGGATAGTGTTAGTTCACTGGAAGCAAATGAATACATTGAAAACCCTAGTCCAGGCAAGATAAACCATGCTGTAGCACTCACTGAGCTGATGAAACTAAAGCCTTGCAGGCAAAGCCAGGCTTCAGACCAACAATCATCTCCATGAAAGCAGGCAGGCAGTCATGTGCTGCTCTGCCTGCACTCCAAGCCAGCCAGATGTGAAGCAGCCAAGAAGTCCTAGGGAAGCATGTGTGTTGGATCCAGTGTGTCATATGTACTCCTGATTAGTTTTCCATTTCCACTCTTGGAAGACATCCTTGTCCATATGTGGATTAATTATGTGTCACATGCTCCTCTTGCAATCAAGAAGCAATTTTTCTGCAACTACAGAAACACCTCTACATTTTATAGGTCGGCATCTTTTCCTAGAGCAGAAGGGGGGAAAGGAAAGGAGAAATAAGCTTACTAAAAATGTTTCTTAGATTTAATTTTCTTACTGGGAGCTATGATCTTACAGGTAAATAATTAAACCACAAATATCACATAGGTAGCTGACACAGGGGTCCTAAATTTATACTGACCACATAAAAATTATAAGGTAGCAAGGGATGCAAAATATTTACTATAGCTTCAGTAGTCAGCACTTTTAAAAATCAGGCCACTTGATATAGGCAGCTAAAGAGGCACATTGGAAATGGTTTGCCTTAATTAGTTCCCTAAAGTTACATAGATTATTAGAAAAATAACTAAAGAAGCATTTTTATTCAGGAGGCAAAATTTAATGCAGCGTTAAACTATTAAGCGTAATTTGCATGAATCGTGGTATGCACACAAAACTCCCTCTGTTTGAACTTTACAGCCTTTCTATATAATATACTAGTAATAATTTTCCTCTTGTATTACTCGTTACATTTCTCTTGCTTTGGGGGATATTAAGTGAACTCTTTTGTAGGTAAAATGACAACTGCAAATGAATGGTAAGATTGTGTAGCTGAGTGGATAAAATACTTTAAAATATGGCACTATGATAAAGACACCTCTGCAAAGGTTGCAAATCATTTTTCATTTTAAGGTCAGTGTTCATGATTCTACTAACATTTTTAGATAGGTTTAAGAATGAGGTTCATTCTGTTTAAATGTATCACAGGGCTGTATCTGTAGAAAGCTTTCTGTGCCTGCAGAGAACCTACTTTTCCACAGCAAGCGAAGATGCAACCCTCTGTCTGTGAGAGCTCATCAGGAAATTATTTAATTTGGCACTATGTATTTTGATCTTTCTAGACTCTTTCTCCTCTAGGTCAAGAGGTAAGGTCTTTGTTACTAGTCACAGGCTCAGCTTGCACTAATAATGAAGGTCATGAGCTTCTAGATAAGAAGGGGGGTATTTTACTTTAAAAAGCTACCTCATGAGAGATTGCCGGATATCAACTTTGGGAATTTTCATGGATTCTAGAGAAGAGAATTATGCAGGCACTTAGGGGGGGCATAAAAGGAATCCCTCCCCAATTTATCACTACAATATTAGGAGATTAACTTTCTACAGGGCTGTCTGCAGTAGGAAAACCACTGCCCACTTTAGAGATTAGCTCAGTTGCAGTACTGCACCAGCAGGCTGTGTACGGGGGCAGGCAGGGATGGTCCTACCACCATAAAAACCTGCTCTCACTGCTGCTGTGAAACCAGCACAGGCTTTCCTTGTGGCTTAGATCCATAACAACTGATGTTAGGTTTGTCTGGACAAATGCATTCTGAAATTTCCTCTGCGTTCTTGGGGAGAAATGTCTTCAGGAAGGTGCTTTGACAGATTAGGAATTTTTCCCAGATTCTGACTTCAGTTGACTTATCAAAGAGTAAAAATAGCAAAAGCAAAAGAAGTAAACTGTGGTGCCCCCAAGTTTGAGAGGAATTTTTCAGAAAAGCATCCTAACTTCGAGAAGCTTGATGTTAACTTGGGCTGAGCTTGGAGTCAAGCCAAAAGGCGTGGCAGGAAGTTTGTGCATGAACCCAAATTCTGCCCCTATTACTCCATGTAACAGCACACACTTGAGTACCCTTCTCAAATTCATACTCCAGAGGAGATCTTAATGAGTCTTATGAATTTGCATTGAGACTGGTAACTGATGCTTTTCTTCTGGAAACAAAGACTTTTCCACTGGTGTGGGTTTTGCTCTCTTCACAGGTCTCCTAGCACACACACAACTAAGTTCAGTGCTAGTGTGAGTACAACCCTTGATCACTCAGCTGAACTGAGGAGCCCACAGCAGCTGTCAACCTGTCCCAGTCTACCAGAGGAGAGGTGTTATTGACTACTGGGAGCATCTTACTCCTCACTGCTAGCATCATAAATAATATATCAAGATCCACCCTCTCCGTCACTTCCTGGGCAGCTGCATTGCCTTTCATGTCCCCTTCAATTTAGTTTAATCCTCCATCCTAACCTGAACCCCAAGATAAACCTCCTCTTATTCCCTTTTCTTTTTCTGTTTCTTTTTGTGGGGGGGTGGGGGAGGAGGTGTGGAGAAAGGCCCTGTAGACATCTCAGCCGCAGTGGTGCTTTTGCAGCGTTGCCAAATTAATTCTCCGATTAAAGGCGGCGCGCTGCGAGCTCCCCCTCCTGTCGCCGGGCCGCTGCCGTCCCGCCCGGCTCTGCTCGGGCTCGCCGCCCGTGCTACAGACAGCAGGGCAAAAGGATGCTGAAGAGGGCCTAATTTTGAAGTAAAACTCCTTGGCGCCGCCAAGGGAGGTCTGGCACAGAAAAAAAACCCTGGCATGTTGAAAAGCAAAGCAGCTTTATGTTGTACACTAGAGCCTTCATGGGCTAGGGTGATAAAATTGTCTGGCACAGCATAACACTAGCCTTTGCCAGGACATCACTTATTTTATACAAATGCATCTTTAAGAAGGAAATAAATGCTGAAATTACAACAAAATCCCTTGTTCCTTTGCAATCTTTGTATCTTCCTTTGTCATGGTTTAACTCAAAGGGCTTGGGATATAAGGGAGAAAACAGAATTTTCAGAGATTGTAAGCCTGCCCCTGAGTCACAGAGGAAGAGTGAAAGCAGACTAGTGTTGAGAGAGGACACCATGTGCACTGTAGTCAGAAAAATTTTGGAGGCTCTCCCTATCTATGGATTCTAGATGCAGAGTGTCTCTGTACAGCAGGAGGAAGAGCAGAACTTTGCACGAGGCGTGAGGAATGGGAGAGCCAGATCCAGAAGTGCATCTGCTGTGGATCTACTGAAGCCCATCTTCGCACACAGTGTCGTGAGAGCATTTTAAGGGGGAATTAAATTTTCCAAGCAAAAGCTCTGCTGAGAAATCATGACCAGTCAGTGTTGCCAGACAACAGGCAATAACTGTGGATCTACCCTTGGGTCTGATGTGGTTTAGAGCACAATTACACAGTGAAGCTGAACAGAACAAGTCCAAGAGCTTCCTCACACATTTTCAGAGGTAGGATATATTCTGAAGAAACTGTGAAGCAGCTACTTGAGGTGTGTAGCTGTTCTCTTGTTTACAAACCAGAGCCAACAATCATTAGGAGGTGAGGGAGTAAGGGAGAAATTGGATTCAGGCCCCTCTTGAATATGAGCTGAGAGCTGTATGCTAATAGGAAACAAGAGGAGCTCCATTTGAGGTGAAAATGAACCTCAGACACAGGACAATTTCACCTGGGTCTTTTTGTGACTTCCCACTCCTGGCAGGCCCTGGAAATGAATGAAAGATGGTCTAAGCCATTGGACTGGGATGGGGAGGGCACAGGGATGTTGACACACAGGAAAGCAGGCTGGGGAGAGAGGCTCATCCCTAGAACTCAAGTGATTCATTAAAACTCTGCATAGGGTACAATGAGTCAAGCAGCTATTCATTTAACACTGGAGGTGGGAGTAAAGAATGCAGTACTTAATTTGTGGGCTTGCACTTAAGCCTAAGCAAAAGTCTGAGAGACAGCAATGTGTGTTTGCAGAGTTTGCAGCCCAACCAGAGAAATCTGGCACAGCTCAGATACCACTGGCTAGATGTTTTCCAAAAAATCCAACTTCTGGCCTCCCCACTCCCATCTCTAAAATCCATCAAGGTCATTCATAGGGCCCTATAAACCGTGGAGCACAGTTAGACCTTGGGACAAAACACATCTGTACTTTTGAGGAGAGAATGTGCCTGTATTGTGGGCTGCAGATGTGAGCTGAGAGGTACATCTATGAAGCAGGGCAGAAGGAGACCATCACACAGGCAGAGAGAAACAGAGCTTTAAACCTGGTGTAAAGGCTTTAGCCTTTCCCAGACCCGGGGACCAGGTGGATTTAGAACAGCCATAACCTCCATTGGGCACTTGGGGTGGTTGAAGATGCCTGTGAGTACCCCGCAAGCCTTTTCCCCTCCTCCTTCCCAATATTTTCACACATGCTGGAAGCACATCCCATATGCCAGGAGCCAGGAGGGATGATGGACAGATTAAATTCTCACCCCTGTGAGCTGCTTCAAAACACCTTTAAACCACAAGACTATTGAGAAGTATTCTTAGTGAGAGCCAGACCCTTCCTCTTAGTCAGAACTTCACACCAGGCAAGTTTGCTGGTTTCAGTTGGACACTCCTGTTACTTATTTTGGTTTCTAAAAGTAAATCAGAGTTTTAATCTTAGAAACAGGCAATGAGGAAACCTTCCAGCCATCAAAGTGAGGTTTGACTCTAAAAGGAAGAAAGAGCTTGGTTGTTCATAGGCAGCTTCAGAAATCAAAGAAGCGAGAACCTCCATTTCCCCAGTCACCACCTTGCCAGCGCTGCCTTGGCACCAGGCTGCTCTTCTGAAAATGTGAGTGGGTGGAGTTGTATTTGCAGGCTGGAGGGAGTTCCTGAGCTGACACACTGCCAGATTTGGGCCTTGTTAACTGTTGCTTTCACTGTCAGATGCTGAGATTATAACAGGAACATTTTTAATAACAGAGGGGAATTAAAAAGAGGCTATTCGATTAAGCAGCAACCCTGAAACAATCTGTAAGTCACAGTTAAAAGAGAGAGATCTGGAAGATTTGCCAGGTTCAAAGGTCTTCATTATTCATGTTCCAATAGCTGACTTGACGGATTATCTTTAGTCTGTATCCCTTTATTCCTTCCATCTCTCCTAAAGACAAATGCTTAAGACAAATCTCTAGATGGAGAGATAGCCTCTGTAATAGATTATTTCTTATTACTTAGAAATTGGTTAATAATTTACTAACTCAATTTCACTGCTGCATCCCCCACTTCAATTAATCTTTAGAATATAGAGTAAATGCTGTTCTTTGTTCTTCCAGTACTAATGAAGAAAGAAACTAATGAGGAGACCTGGCCTTGATACCTTTCTAAACATGATTTAGCTGCATAGTGGTCATTTTTTTTTAAATCTGCTTTTATTTACTTCTGTATCTTAAACACAAAATTCATCCATAAACCTGAAAGTTGTACAAGCTGATTATGAGCCCAGTTTCAAGGCATGCTACACAAGCCTTACTCTAGGAAAATTCCTTTTCTTGTCAGAGTGTTACAAAAATCATGCACACCTATTCTTCCCAATCCTGTAGATAAATATGTTATATAGATTCTTTATACGTACTCAAATAAAACAAGATATAGCAACTTCTATACAGCAACTCAAACTCTTCTCTACCACTCTGGGAAGGTGCTTTAAGGTTTAGCAGATATAGAGAGTAATTTGTTTCTAACAAATTGTATCTGTGGCTCTGTGGCCATAATGCATTTCAAAGAGATTATTTTTAATCTCATCTGTCAGGACTTACACCAGCATTGTCAATTCAGCCTCATGATATCCTTTGCAGCCCTGTTTCCTATAAATCTATTACCTTTGCTTTCTTACTTTTTTCCTGTTGTTGTTTTTTCACCCAGTCCCCCCCCCATCAGCACTCAGAAGTGTTTCCAGCCCTGCCCATAACAGTCTGCAAGAGTCTGTGATTGATGGCTGCTTGTTTGCCAATGCACAGGTGTGAATTAGGAAACCAGTCTGGAGTCCAGCCAACACACTTTTGTTCTTGCAGCATGTTGTGTCATCAGTGGCAGGGGTTTGGACATAAACATTTAGGGCAGCAAATGACACATTCTAGTGTCCAGATACTTTATGCCAAGTGGCAATTCACACCTTGGGGAGGACCAAAATAAAAAAAAACCCACCAAACTTGAATCTGTAAAAAAACCTCCAAACGGCAACATATATAAGCTTACTTCTGACAGTAAGCTTATATATTGTAGCTGCCACTGACACTGGAAGCAAACAGCCTTTTTGCCCACATCTCCAGGTTTGCTTTAGCCTGCTCCATTACAAAACAAGGGCAGTATATTAAGCCATTTAATAGACAAATGAAAATACTGTCCACATAATGAAGGGGAGAAAAGCTGCTGTTGAACATGGGAGAAATTCCATCAGCCAGGCCAGGGCTCCTCACAGCAGGCTCTTGGCATCCTTTTCCCCATGAACAAGAGCACTCAGACCTGTGTCTGAGTTTGCTTCTGAGGGCTGTGTGAGCAAGCAGTGACTGGAAGGCTACATCCAGGTCTGCTACAGGCAAGCAGCACTCATTAGTTTTTGTCTTCCTACAGGGGTGGGAGATTCCCTGTGCATCTTATTTTCTACTTTGCCCTTGAGCATAAGGGAGGGAAGGGCTTGCTGTATGAAATTTGCTTAACAGATTCCTAATTCTACTAAGCAAACACATCTACTCACCACAGAGCAGGCCCACAAATATATTAGAATTGTGAATTGTCCCAGATATTTGGCAGTAGGGGAGTAAGATTTTCCAAGTGACTGAGTAAATTGATGCCTCCAAAAGCACCGTAAACTGATCTATTGGACTTGACTCTGAGCTCCCTTTATTCCAGTGTAAATCTGGAGTAAGCCTGCTGAACTCAATAGAGTTATGCCAAGGCAAAGTCAGAATCCTTCTCTTCACTTTTTTTCCTTTACTGTGCTGCCTAATCCCATAGCTGCAACGAAACTGAAATATATATATATACAAACTCCATTGGCCAGGCTATCTTATTGTGAAACCCACAGTATATTCCAACCTTATAAAAAAATCATTCAAGTGTGACACTGTCCCCTCTCTTGCTTTTTTGATAAGCACAGAGGAAGGGCTGCCAATAGCACTGAAACTGGAAAATAATATTTCGCAGCAGTGGAAAAAACATAACTGAATGGATATTATGACAGGTAAATTAAAGAAATTCACAATACCTGGGTAACACATCCACAACACACAGCTACAGCACAGATGTTAAGGCAACTAAAGGATTCCCCCAATGGCAATCTCTGAGTTGCAGAAAGCAGCAGAATTTCCACTAATGATTTGCTTCTAAAAATCGGCTCCTATCCAATGACTTAAATTGAAACATATTAAACTAATGAAGAGAATCTTGTTGACTTCATCATTCAGTACATGAGGCTGGATGAATTTAAATAAAAGGCAAACTGGTGAAATACTGTTCTTTTAAATAAACCCACAGGTTGCAGATGATTGTACTGCACTGTTTGTGCTGTGTGACACTGTATGTTTAGTAGGGTGAATGTTGTCTTTCTGTGGCATGGACAAAAAATAAATGGGCATCTTATGAGATTAGCAGATGTTTAAAGAAAAACTAATGGCAGAATTTAGAAGTGGCATTGACAAGAAAGCCCTGCCTCTGCTATTTAAAAAATCTCCAAGTTCTCTGCCAACAAATTCCTAGAAAAAAATGGTAATACTCCATTTCCTTATTAGCTGTTTTTAAAAAATCATATCAATATGCCTTTCATATCAGCCTACGCTGTAAAGACTGCTTGTAGTTTCAATACATAAATTCTGAGATCTGAAATGCAAATTTCATTTTTGAGGACACGACAATTTATGCGTAAATCTTCAAAGAGCAACTCTCCTTCTGACTATACCTAGTGGAGGAAGTACTTCTGACATCTGTTGTTTAATGTCTTTTATTTTTTTTTTTTCAACCTCAGTTTTGGAAACAAACCCTTTCAGGGTGTGGTACAATTGCCACCCAAAGTGCCACAGAGTTGTGCAGTTTCACTGACACCTTAAACATTGCATTCTTTATAGGAGGCATGTTCTTCTGCTTTGTTCTAAGCATACACATCACTGGATTCTTACCAGACACATGTTTCTGGGCTGGGAGACATCTTACTGTAACAGATTTATTTCTATGAATATATCTATTGACTTGGGGTATGGTGTAAAAAAAAAAAAAAAAAAAAAAAAAAAAAAAAAAAAAAAAGAGTTGAAACCCTTGAAACAGGATTAAAATTCCGCAATTGTGTTGTTATAACCTGTTCACATGGTGGTAATGCCTAAAGCTCAATTATGCTGTAGGAATGAAAAGTTGGTGTCCAGAGGGCTCATATTTGTATCACATCTGCTGATGCAAGAGGTAGTGGTTCTCAAACTGCAGTCCTCCATGGGCCTGAGAGGCTGTAGAGCATTTGCTGTGTTACTGATCAGTCAAGAGAAAGCTGCTTCCAAAGACAGTTGCAAGGCCCTTCAGGGAGCAGCCTGGAAGCCTGGAAGAAACAGGAAATATGGAGAAGGACCTCGTGTAGTGGCATTTACTAGAGAAGGAATGGGGGAGAAGAACTAATTGACCATTTTGTACGCTTGGAGAAAATAGGAGAAAAAATCTGGCTGACTGGGACATACTGGCCAAAACGCAGGGAACCACTCACAGAGAGTTAAGAGAAAAGGAAGAAGAAATTGAAAAGGTAAAAAACAATCAGAGAATCATGGTCATACAAATATGGAGAAAGACAGTGCTTCAGGCTACTGGGAGGGGGAAAGAAAAAAGTTAGAAGGGTAGAAAAGCTAGAATAAATTCTTTGAGAAAGAGTTGCAAACATAGCATTAAAGGAAGCTCCTCCTGCTTCAGTTCTAACTCAACAGAAATGTTGAATGAAGAGATTGGCAAACAAACTTCATTACACCATGGATAGAGTTTTCCAAAGCATGTCTGTGCAACCAAAGAGGTTGTTATATTATATAATGTTATATAATTATACAGTACCTTGTGTGAACGCTCTAGAAGCAAACCATTTTCCAGTTTGGACTTATATTGGTCTGGAAAGGCTATTATTTGAACCAGAGACAGCATTCTTATGGTGGGACAGGAGTTCATAGGTAGGGTTATGCTTGTTTAACTGTATCTGTATGGTTGCACTGATGTGAAGGGTGAAACATATCTGTGTGGCTAAAGTCTGAAATATCTAGCTGCCCTTCCAGCCATAGACATGACGTTCTTTAGCTTAGCAAGAAGTCACATTCCAAAGACACCTTTTATTATGGTATGGGAACAGAACAAAACAGCACAAGGTTATTTAAGAACAACAAAAAAGGTATTTTACAGGTACTGAGAAATGTTTAGGTTCCCTAAGCTTATACTTCCATGTCAGCAATTGCTGAATATGCTGCATGGAAATTTCATGAACATGCATGGGAAGAAGGGATAACAAAAAAGTGTTACGTGTGAAGCTTAAGTCCATGCTGTGAACACTTCTATAACCTTTGGCATAATCTATGAGTTACCATGGTCTATATCAGGAAGAAAAAAATAAACAATAATGTTTAAGAAATTAATAATAATTTAATAATAATAATTTGAAATTATGGGCTCTCTAAAGCTGGAGTTTTTAACAACTCACATTTTTAGTTTCAATTATTTACATGGGAAATGAAGAATACTTTATCACTCCATAAAGATGAAAAACTATATGATTCAAGTGTTAAATATAAGTACTGGTTAACAATCAGATGCATGTTCTATTCTTTGCTTTCATGTACTGGTCAGACAAAAAGAGAAGAAAAGAATTGCAATACACTGATTTCTCGAGAATGCAGCATCAGGGATCTGTAAAAGTCTGAGTGATTCTATTGCTTCCTTTTGAAGGCTCTGATAATAAGAAGACCTAGGGAGAAAAATTGCAGTTGAAGACCATTGAAGTCTTGAACTGTAGTCAAGCCACAGAGTTAAAAATTACTGAGCTCTGAACACCTCTCCTGATCTTTCTCTGTTGAGAAGAACCTTTGTTAGATGAGGAGCCAGAGGTTGAAAGACTCAATTGAAATCCTTGCTAAATACATTTTCTAAGAAGTTAGGACATGTAGATTTTTTTCCCCACATGGATTTAGAAATCCACAGAATTGTAGCAGATGGGAAACCTCTCATTTTTTAATAGAAAGAAAAAACTAGAATCTTACCAATTCAGCATATGAGAAAGCAAAGCAGAATTTCTTGTACTAACCCATCTGAGCGAGAGAGACTCTTACTGTGACACTGAGAAATATTTGAAGATGCAGAAGGAAAGAACTGTAGGTGTAAATATTATTTATAAAGTGAGAAACCCATTTATCTCAAATACTAGGAAAATTACTTTGTCCACTTATTACTGAGTTCTTAAATAGCCCATTCGGTACAACTGACTGACATTTTATATGTCATATTGCAGATCTGCATCTCCACAATGAGTGATTTTCTAGTGTATTCCATGGTCAATCTAACATTCTGGTGACCATATGACAAATACTCTCCTTTTTCCTCTGATTTTATCAAAGTGATGAAATCAAAGGCAGAGGCATAAACTGTGAGCCTATTAATAAGCCATCTACAGTAGTTCTCCTATCTGACTCTCTTGTTTCAAGACAGAGACACTCCGAGGTTAAGCTTACACCACAAAAAGAGCTCTTGCATAGCTGTGCAGGCAATACAGTTGTACAGACAAAATGCAATATCAGGAGGTGCACCCTGTGCTGGCAAACCAGTCTTTTAGATTGGCTTTTACTGTGCTATGCCTGGTGTTATCCCAGCATAGGCATGTCATAACCTAACTATACATCAGTTCCAGATTTGCTCCAGCAGTGGACATTGCCACTGGCCACTTAGTGGTGACAAATAAAAAGCAAACACAAGTTTAAATGTCAAGTTTTACTTTCTTGCATGCTTGCAAGAGAAGAGAGGCAAAAGCAGTGTATTTGCTGCAGTTTGACCCATCACTTCCAGGAGACCATTCGTCTGGGTCATGTTGGCCCACGTCTTTCATCTTCTCCAGAGCACTTGACAACAGGAACACCATCACCCTGGGATCTTGCCTACGGCAGTGCTGTTTGATGATAGCCCATTTACTGCTTAGTCTAGTATAATCCCTCCACTACCTGAGTTTCTTCAGGACCTGAGTACTGCTGCTATGGAAAAGGGGTAAGTAGAAATGGAAAGCTGATGATGATCAATAAAGTAACAGTTCCTGTAAACTGAAAAATAGGCAGAAACAGGGAAAACATCTGAACTAGAGGAGCATGCACTACCAGAAGAGAAAGAGTCAAAGAGTCTGGAATACAGCAATCCAGGGAACCTAGATGGGGCTTTGAGCAACTTGGTCTAGTGGAAGGTGTCCCTGACAATGGCATGGGAGTTGGAACTAGGTGACCTTTAAGTTGCCTTCCAACCGAACCATTCTATGATTCTATGAAGAAAGGCAAAGCCAGCTACTGCAAAGCCCAAAGGAAGCACAGAGGCCACTGGAAGCAGAGAGGCAGCATTTTGCAGAAAAGGAGATCAATCCATCAGGCACAAAAAAGGAAGTGACAAAAAAGTCTAATGGGTAGGTATGAGGAAAGTCTCAATGTGGACCTTTATTTATACTTTCAGTCTAATTCCAGATAAATATCATTCTCTTTTTCTACAGGATGGAGAATGAAGATCAGAAATATGGTGTCAATGCCAGAAACACAGACAGGGGAAGCAGCACCTACCTCTCAGTCTTGATTGCTAAGTAATAGCAACAGATTGGGCAAACTGAGAAAGTAGTGAATCATTGTATCTTCAAGGTGAAGCAATTCTAAGACTCGATCTTATCACCTGGAAGTGAGGCAGAAGCCCCTGGAAATATATCTCATGAAACTTCTTATGAGGCTGTGAAATTGAATTGATGTAAGCATCTCCAGTTTTTCAACTACCAAAACGAACCAGACCATATACCAGGAGAGGCACAAAATAAGCACAGTGGAGGCAGAAGATATGTACAGTTATATGCAGCTATACTTCCCTGCTTAAGCTTTTGGAATCAATTGCCAGCTGGTCTCTACACCTATAGGGGTTCAGCCAGGACTTTAATAGGGCAAAAATATGTAACAGATCTCAGATATTTCTGTCCACACTGACTGTCTCCCAGCAAGGCCTTCAGGTCCCAGGACTAATCTCAAACAGAACCAAAACCAAGTAGTAAATAGTAAGAGTCTGACAATGAGACCTAAACTTTTTCTTCATGACTAAGTCCTCTTTTGTACTGGAATAAAAGGAGAGGAAACAAGACTTTTTCTCCTTGTGGACCCTTTCATTCTTCTGTAAGGAACTGAAAAAGATATAATTCTAAGGACTAAGAGCTGTATTGTGTGAGAAAATTACAGCAAGGGAAGTTGGACAGCATTATTAAGTTATGGCAAGATAGTTGTGAACAGGAAACCAACGGGTAAAATTCACTATCTTATGTCACATACACTTGTGTTTTCTCTGCTACATTTTGTCTCATTTGAATGAAGTTCCTTCCTCTTTTGGAAGGCTTTCTGTCTTGCTTTATTCAAGTAGTTATATCATAAGTCCTGAGCTTATTGTAATTTATCCTTGCCACCTCACTTTGTATCACAGAGTCACACAGAAAGGACAAAGTGTGTCATCACAGGACTGTGTGAGGTATCAGCATGTTTCTCACTTTGCCACTGGCACTTGCAAGTGTGACATTACCAGCAAGCTGACATTAGGAAAGCCATAGAAATGATAATTTCTTTCTGCTCCCCACAAAAGGTCTGACCAAAAACTCACTGAAATTGCTGGAAATATAAGGTGCTTTGGCTCAGACCCAAAGAGACCAGCCATATAATGCTGAAAAGGTATTTGGAACTGAGATGGTACAAAAGGACTAATCTGAGTCACCTTCCCTCAGCAGAAGACTCAGAGCTATTTGAACTGGCTACCTTCTGTTGTGAATTAAGCTCAAAGCCCCAAAGGCAACTCAATTCCAGTCATCTATCTTTTCAGCCTCCTCCAAACTCAATCCAGAGGGAAAAGTGACTAATCCTATTCAGTTGCTACACTGAACTAGTGCCATCGATTAAAAAAGCTTGGGGCACAGGGAAAATGAATAATCTGGGTTAGTTTTCCTCTGCAACTCCTTTGCACAACTTGGCCAAGAAAATAATAATAAAAAAAAAGACAACAAAACTGAGGAGACAGGAAGAGGAAGCACTGATAAGAAGGAAAGCTCACCCAATAAAGCACACACGCTTTACAGGAAAGAAATAGAAGCAGACCAGTGGCGTTTTGTCAAAATTCCCAAGGTGGGATGAAAATACTTAGAGGAGGTAGTTCTTCTGTTTGGTGGAAAAAGATCATGTACTACACTCTCTTCCCTTTCTTCCATGTCTGTGCAGAGCTGAGAGGCCAAGCATGGAAGAGAAAACATTTCTGGACATAGAAAGTCGGCTTCGTGGCTCCCTCTCTCTCAAGTGCTCTGGGTATGGCATTGCTAGCATAGGAGAACAGCCCATTGCTGATCCTAGCTGTGACCTAGGAGGTGAGTCATAAAATGGGAGTTGCCACTGTAACAGCTGCTCAAGCGCTGACATTAGTGGGTGCTTTCAGCAAAAGCATTTTTTGGGTAGGCTTCAAAGTAAATAACCGCTGCTGGTGGTTATCATAATATTACTTTGAACAGGGTTACCAAGGATTGTGTGCTACACAAAGGTTCTACAGATAACCCCCCAAGATTATTAACATAATATAGCAAAAGTGCCTATGTGATTTTGTAGCAATTTTCCCTGCCCCTTATTACAGAACTGGAGGGCTTTCATTATTAATATCAGTTGTCTCACTTGACTTTGCTGAAGGTTTCCTGTGACAACAGGAAAGGGCTGGAGTTTTGTTTTGGTTTTGGGGGTTTTTTTGTGGTGAAAATGAAGATTTTCTGTTTTAAAAGGGCTATTCCATATAAGCAGTGAAATTTGTTAAGTCTCGTTACTTTGCTCTGTGTCCTCACATCTTTTTGCATTTGTCACCTGACACATAGCACCATACTGCCAGCCCATCCTCCACAGCCCCCTGGGTCAGTCAGGAAAATGCTGGCAGAGGGGCTCATCGCAGTTTTCAGGAGCTGAATTCTGACCCTGTTTTGTCAATGAGAGGCATGAAGTAATCAGATCATCCACCTTTATCTAAATGCCAATTTTCATGACATTTATTATGTGCCATCAGGGCCATGGTCAGTGGTGGAGATGCCACAGCTCTACAGTTCCTAGAAGGTAGGATGACCTTAGCTTCCCAACTGGAAGGTCAAACTGGACAGATTGTCTCTGCTAGCAAACTGTTTTTGGAAGAAAGTTTACTGAAGCCTAATACACAGTACTACAGGTAATAAAGACTGAAGAGCAGGGTTAGCAGAAAAAAAAAAAAAAA
>VWZU01001023.1:1142719-1203846 GCA_013397095.1 Sterrhoptilus dennistouni
TGTCCTTCCCCCCGCGTTCCCCCGGCACAGACCCCCTGCTCCCTTCCCCCTCGGCTGGCACATGCCCCCGGTGCAGTGGGCCTCGGTGGGTGCCACCAGCGCACCCCACTCCCTGCTGAGCCCCTCCCTTGTCTGCTCCCCTCCTGCCCGCCTCCCCTCACGGCTTCCCACACCCGATCCCACAGACAGGGGTTATCCAGCAGGCAGGGGTTTCCCCGCTACAGGTCACACATCTGCCAGGGTCCTCCCTGTGTTGCCAGTGATGCCCCACTTCCATTTTAGAGCTGGCGACGGTCACCCCCCGGCCCCATCCCTTCCTGCCTCCCCCACGTGCCTCCCGGGAACCCAAGGGACCGGAGCTGTTCCATTTTTATCTCCTACACCCCTTGGCTCGATAGTGGTGGGTGGTGATGGCTCCTCTTGTGTGTGCAGTTTGGGGGAGATTAGAAAGAATTGCTTTGAGCTTCCCTGATCCTCGCAGTCTCCTTGTTCCAGTCTCCTCTCATTCCGCGCTTGCATTTTGAGAGGAACCTTTTAAAGTCTCTTTACCCTTGCTCCTCGGTGTTACTAGTGCAGGGGAAGCCACTGCTCCTCCTGCTACGGCTGTAGGGCCTAGAGAGGAGAGGGAGACACGAGGATCCTTTAAAAGGAGCATGACCCAAACACAGAGCGAGATTGTCAGCAGCCTTTCTCTGTGTGTGTTTGTGTTCACTGTTTGTTCCCCACACCCCATGGTGTCTCCTCTCCAGGTTGGGGTGTGTGGTGGGGGGGTCGCTATGTCGGATGACGATTCGAGGGCCAGCACCAGCTCCTCCTCATCTTCATCCTCCAACCAACAGACAGAGAAAGAGACAAGCACGCCTAAGAAGAAGGAAAGCAAAGTCAGCATGAGTAAAAACTCTAAACTGCTATCTACCAGTGCCAAGAGGTGAGGCTGCAGTCAGTTTTCTCACTGATTTGTTGCATCTTCCCTTCTTCCTCATTTTATTTTGCTCTGTTCCCCTGCTGCTCCCATTCCTCATCCCTAGCCCTTGTGCTCAACCTTTCCATTTGAAGCTGCTATTGTCTCACTTTTTTCAGTGTCTCACTGCAGTGAGTGTCTGCCCAACTTCACTGCTTTCACTGCTCTCTGGTCCCTCTTCCTGCTTATTCCAAATATTTTCCTGGCTTTTCTTCTTCTGGGCTGGTATCCTGACGCTCAATTATTTCTGCTGGCTTTTCCTTTTTCCTTACTAGCACTTGTTATGGGAATGGGGTAGGATTGACATTTAGACCATTGTTGGTTTGTTTTTTTTTCCTCCTACTGGAAGCTATATGGTCCCAAGTAAGGCATTGCATTTCAACATCCATTTCCCTCTCTTTTGGGTTGGAGTCTAGAGTGTCCTTTTTTCTTTCTAGGGCTGGTTTGGAGATTAATTAATGTTTGTGAAGTTTTGCGTTTGCTTGCTTTGGGGGAGTGCATTCCAGTGTAAGGGGTATAATATAGCCTGAGATCTTTACCAACAAATATGTTACTGTTATTTTTGTCTGCTCATCACTTACATTGAAATTTCTATGTACGATTGGATGCTGACAGAAGACAATAATCCACAGCAGGCCTAGTTGTGGACATTCTGCTCTAAAATAGTCTTTGCTCACAGCACAGAGTGGGTTTGGGCTTTTTTGAGGATAAAGTAATTTTTATTCTAGAATCATGTCTAGGGAGAGACACCTGCATAGAACAGTAATTCCAGAACGCCTGTGTCGATCAGTTTTCTTCACTTGGACAGACTCTTGGAGCTACTAATTTTAAAAAAAAAAAAAGTTACCCTTTCTTATTTATTCTGTGTGTCACCTGAATTCAGCACCATCCTGCTCCAGGGAGCTAAGCTGACAAATGGAGGTTTTCAAGCAAACTTGCAGTACTTCAGCAAGAATAATAAACCATCTCACTGAACAGCTTTGCCAAGCAGCAGAGAGGTTGTATCAGTAGGTGTCTAAAGTGACTGGGGTTTTATGCAAATGCCCTGTCGTAGCAACTAAGTTCTCTGTGGCTTTGTAGAATTTAGGCAGTTTGGTTGTTCCAGATCTCCACTCAGCAGGTTTCCATGGTAAACTGACATAGATAGTGGCAAGCAGTGTTTACATGTTGTGCCCTTCACTCTTTTAAGGAGAAGATTTTAAATTGCCTCCTGTGGAAAGGCTGTGGTTCTTGTGTGTGACAAGTGGCAGGAGATGCTGGCTGAGTTTAAAAGAGAAGGGAGGCAGGCTGAGTGCTGGGTGGGGAAATCTGGAAGGGAAGCCTGAGTGACAGTAATGGGACTCCAGGGAAGAGGATGATAGCTGGTTGGGCGTTTTGTGGCAAAAGCAGCGTAAGCCCAGAATAGTCTGGGCCGGGAGGACAGGGTGTTGGCTGAGCACAGTGGAGAGAGGGAGCGTCTGGAGTCCTAGGGAGGGGAAATGGGGGTGTTGTGTGGCTCTCGAGGATGAAGAGAAGGGAGAATTGAAGGTGGCAGGAATGTGCAGGAGCCTCGGAAATAGATATTCACCTTCCTTAAAGTGTCCTTGAGAATGGCGCAGTTATTGACTCCCTCAGGGCTTTTTTTTTTCTCAGGATGGTGATGAGAAACTGGGGGAGAGAGGAGGGAGCCAATTTGGCAACGACTCTTTCTCTCAATCCTGTAAGACAAAATTCCTTTTCAGACTGCAGTTTCCTCTTGGTGCATCACATTTGCAGAGGTTTCCCCTCGTTTACAGGCTGGTTGGCAGAGCAAAGCGGACGGTCTTTTACACTGCGTGGTTGGCATCTTTGTGGGAGTGTGGAGCAGTGCACCTGTCTGGGTTCAGTGCATGATGCCTGTCTGCTTTCCTGCCTTTTTCAACAGAGCAGGGTGCCTGTCCTGCTCGGGGGGGTTTGGACTGGTGGGAGGCTGCAGCTGAGAGTGCCTCTCTCGTGTACTGTGGCAAGCTCACAGTGACAGTATGTCTGCAAGGAGAATGTGTTAACTGCTATCCTACACAGTGACTTACCTTTGTTCCTTCTTGCTTTATTGCCACAGGATTCAGAAGGAATTGGCTGACATCACTTTAGATCCACCTCCCAACTGCAGGTTGGTGTCGATTCCTTACCTTAGGAGGGTGGGGGAAGGTGAGGGGCTGCAGTGTGCCAGTGTGTTGTAGCTGCCTGCAGAGGCTCTGGATGCAGCAGAGGAAGATGCTACTGTTTAGGGGCCAACAGTACTTTTGTGAATACTTGCATGACTTTAAATAGTTTCCAGGTGGGGGTGCCTCCAGAGGTTGTATGTGTTTTGACCAGTTTTCTGTTTGTTTTGATTTTTTTTAACAATTGCCTTTCAATATGTTATACAGTTTTGTGTGTGTACCTTTCAGAAACTGGCCTATAAGGAAGAGCGTGAAAACTTTCTCCTTGTTTGTTTTTGGTTTTGGTTTATAAATCTAATGCCTGACTGCACTAATCTTATATAAATAAGAGTCCTGCCAAGGAAGCATAGAATGCTCTTGAGTTTTTTAGCTCAGAGTTCTGTTGTGAACAGCAGCTGACAGTGGAAGAGAAGTGCAAATTCGTCACTCAGTGGGTGCCCCACTGGAACATGCATCTTAGCTGATGAAACAGAAAGCAGGGATATTCTGTTGCCCTTTATAAAGCAGCTCATTTTTAAGTATGTTTTAGAAACTTGTATTTTTTTAAAAAAACATCTAGCAGGTTGATTTGTTTCATTTCATGGTGTCCCTGAACCGCTTTGCATTTGGAGAGAAGGCAGTAGTAGTGTAGCATCTTTGGTTATACTTGCTCATCCAAGAGGAACGAGGCTTTTGGTCTGGTCTGTGTTTGCTGTAGTTGCCAATGCATCACTCTGTTCACATCTTTTTGCTGTGGCTGAGGTTTGGTGTCTTTTGATGTTGGTAATAGCAGAAATCAGATAAATAATTATTTTTAGAAATAACTGTTTAAATTCATCCTTTTAATATTGAGTTTCCACCCACAAATGTACATGAATGTTTTTATTGAAGATTTTTGCCACTGTTAGTCTGTGGGGAGGCATTAGCACAAGAGTTTGCCTGACAGGTCCAGAGCCACCCTTTCAGTACCAGTCCCTAGGATCATAATTAATTAAATAAGAGATTGAATGTGATGTTTGACATCTAATCTGATACAAAGAAGATTTTTGTGCTGTTGGGATTATAACCAATAAGTTTTGAAGTCTTTAGCTATGACAGTGTTGTTTTAGGGACAGTAATGACTTACCTGAATATTACAAAATTTCCAGTTCTTGGGCTGGAGATGTCTGTCCTGTGTGCGTCCTAGCTCTCTGTCAGGATGAAGTCCACGTATTTTTCCCTCGTCCCCCCACTTTAACCTGATTTTCATGGGAAAGAAACACAGAAGCACATGTCAGGCACTGTTACTTGCTCAGATAACTGGGTTGGGATGGTCAAGGTGCTGGGACTTCAGACTGAATTTTGCAAGTCTGTCCAAAAGCTGTGGTAGTGTATGAGTACATTAGATTGCGTGTTTCTTCAGAAGGTTTGTGTAAATGATATTAGAACCCTAATTCGTCCTTGTTTCAATTGGATTCAGTCACAGGTAAAGATGAACTAGCAGACTACTTGTCAAAATACTATATAGTTTTGGTTTTTCTTTTTTAATTACATAGCCATTGAGGATAATGCGCTTCAAGGCCTGCATAGTAAGTTTGTGTTATTTCAGCCTTTACAAATATTTCTAATGGTAAAAATCAGTTTGTAGTACAAGTAGTGATGGTTAATCTTCATCCATAGTGGAGTTACAAGTATTCTGCATTCCTTTTGACTTTTAGATGAGTGACAGTAAAGGCTGCCAACTCCTGCAAGTAATGCATCAAACTGGTGTAGCTGTTACTGCCTTTTAATATGTTGATAGGTAGGAAAACGTGAGTGGAGGGATTTGTTGTGTGTGCGTGTGACCAAAGCAGTTTTGGTATTGCTCATCTTGGGGTAAAGTCATCCTACTTCTGTAAATGTGGTGCTGAGAGCCAAGAGGAGCAGCTCTGCTTATGGCTAACAAAGCTCCAGTTGTGCAGTCACTGTAGCGGATGGTTTGTAAAAAGGCAGGCAGGTGCTGATTGCCACAACAGCTATTGTTTCAGCTGAGTTTCAGCTATTGCAGTTATGGGGGAAGTTCTCCTCTTGTGAAAAAAAGAAATAGTCAATTTATGACTGTGAGGAGATTAAGCAAATGAGAGATTCTGGTTGCTGTATGATGTTTAAGGTTGCCAAAATTTGTTCTTGGTAAGCCTGCTAACAGGGTCACTGCTTTCCTTTATATTTTTTCCTTTCATATGAACATTACTGGCATACTGTGAAGGAGGTATTAAATACATAGTTCAAGAACTTAGTTTCAGTTTCCTGCCTTTATGACTTTGCTTATTCTAACCTTGCTTCTGATCTCCTGCCCCTCATATCTCTGCTGCCTTTGTGCCTCTACTTTTTTCAGATGTCACTAGAGGAGAGGCCAGTCCTCTCCTTTCAGGCATCTTGCTTTCTCCTGCAAGTTTAATCTTAGAACTTACATATTCAGGGCATTATGTATGATGCCACATACTACCTGTTGTGCTGTCAATTTTAGGGGTTGCCAAAGCCTCAAGTCATATTTGAAAATGTTTGTCCAAAACTGTATTCTGTGTTATATTGGAAACATCATTATATTTTTTCTTTTTCTGGACATCTGTTCTTACACCCTCCACCACCATGTTTGTATTTTTCCCTTTTCTATGCCCAACATTTGATAGAAGTTCATGATTAGCTGTGCTTCAATTTTTTGCATCTCTGCAAAATACTGTTCTTCTTTCAGTCTTATTGCAGTAATGGGAGTTCAAGATATTTAACACATCCCAGAGCAGCTCTGCATATTGAAAGACAAAGGTTCTGGTTGTGAATGATTTTTAGTGAGAACTATTTTACCACATATTACATGAGGTATTTTTCTTCTTATAAAATATGACATACAAGATGCAATTACAAATAATGACAACCATTTGACATTTCAAACAAAACAGCTTAAAAATAAATGTTTCATTTTTATTTTTGTAGCTTTCAGTGACTGTATTTTCATGTATGTAACCCACAGATCATCTGCTTAAAAAACAAAAACCAAAAAAGCCAAACCCCAAGCACACTCAACACCCTGTGATTGAGCAGCTGTGTGGTTTTTACACATATGTGGGTAATATGAGGGGAAGTTTGTTCCAGAAGTTCCTCTCTCCTCAGTACTTTCCTTGCTTCTGGTTTTTCCATATCTTGCCTGTGTTGCCCAAAAGCTTACCTGGGCTTGTGTTTCACTGGCTGCTTCATTTCTCATAGTCCTTTGCGCTTGTGTCTCCTTCCTCAGGCTGTAATTTTGATTTTCACAGGCTAGTGCAGTTAGTCGTGCAGAGGTGCAGAATATGTGCATGGAAACAGTCTCTGTTTGGCCTGCATTCAAGAAGTAGACTTTTGGACTTGAAAACATTTTCTAAAAAGATATATTTAATACATGTCGCAAATTTGTGGGTTCTTGCTGGAAACAATGCTGTCCTCATAAGTGTCCTAGTGTAATGTATATTTGGCAGCTACTTCTGAATGGATTTTAGTCCTGTTCACTGTTTTCAGTAGGCCAGTGCTGTGGAGGTCTTTAATTTCTGCAAGGTGATTTGACTTCCAATACTAATACTGAGCTATGAAAGTTAAATACGGTTTTTGAGTTCAAAAGGTGGTTAGTGGTTAATATGAGTTGGAGAACGAGTGTTTGGAGCTGAAGTGTTTTAAATCTTTAAGAGTGTATCTCGTGATCTCTTCTCCTACTTTGTTTTATATCAGAGAGTTTAACTCCTGTTTTAGAACTCAAAGAAGGTAACTAGGAACTTCTTACTTTGGGTCTTTTTTATGTGCTGGTGACAGAGGAGGTGTCATGCCTTTGCTTTGGGTCTGCAGATGTCAAAACATGGTTCCGTCTTGCTATGTAGGCAGTCCTGATTTTTGTTTACTGGTAACACAAGTGTTGTGCAAAAGCTTTCCTTCTGTCTCTGTGATGAAGTGTCCAAAGCTTTAAGAGAAGTAAATTAAAGCTTTAAGTACTCTTTATTCACTTCGTGTCATTTATTCAACCTCTGTATCTAAGCATCTCCTGATGGTGGATCTGCTTATTGATGTGAGGTTACAGAACAAGTGATTTTCCCTGTTTTTGGGAGTCGGGAGTTGCAGCACACAAAAAACAAGTGACTTGTCCAAGGTCATGCAGGAAGTCTCTGGCAAAGTGGAGAAATGAATGTAAATCTCTTTTGTTTCAAGCTAACTTGCAGCTGAGCTGTTCTGCTGGAACTGTGCGCATCAGTTGCATTATGAGCAGAGCTTTGAGTTTGTGCTTTATTGGGTGTCTGGTATTGACTGTATGTAAGCATGGTAATTTAATGTTATTTTTTCCATCTGTGTAGAGGGACCAAAATGGATATTAACTAGAATTAATGTTTTTTAATCTATCTTAGCCAAACTGAAACAAGTTTGTCTCCACATGGCTCATTTAAGTCCATATAGCCAAGACCAGCTGTTATTTAAACAAAAATAATTTTCAAACCTTCACTGAAGGAGGCATTTGCCTGCGGGGCTTACCATTGCTTCAGAGTAAAATGCTATCACAAATTCATTATTTAAATAATAATAAAATACAGTTGTGTTTCTTGGCACCTTCAGCCCAGTTTTTGTAAATTCACAGAATAAAGACCAGATCTCCTTGAGAGTCTCGTGAAAGTTAACTGTCAGCACTTAATAAATATCTGTCTCAGTAAAGATGGTGGGGAGAAGTGCTCTCCTTTATAACATATGGAATATTAATAGTTTTCAAAACTTTGCAATGTGGAATTAAGATTTCTTGGCTTGAGAGAAGTCTGCATAAAATGTGTGGCTCGAAGGCAGTTTTGAACTCAACAGCTTCATATTATAATTAATATATTTCATCTACATACCATGCAAGTCTGGCATTTGTCTTGCTTACATTTTTTTTATAGTGCTTGTAATTTTTTGCAAATGTATTTTTTCAATACTTTCAACTCCAATAATGCTTTAAGTGCTTTTGCTTTTAAATTTAGTGTAGTATCTAAGGATGGATTGTCACTGTTAAACTCTAATATCAGTGTTGTTTTTATTTTCATGTGTGAAATAGCCCTTCCTGAACACAATCATATTCTATAGCATAAACGTACCAATCTTACTTTTTTTAACTAACAAGCTTAATTTCATTATTACTTTTTTCCTTAATATGCACAGGCAGATTATTAGGTCAGGAATGACACAAATGCCAGCTTTTGCTTCCTTGTAGAAATAAAAAATTATTTTTGCCTTTAAGGAAGGTGAAATTATCAGCTTACAAAAGTGGTTTTAGAACTCTTTTATTTTTCTTTTTCCCCCTTGTGTTGGGTTGAAAATGTGAGTGTTTTCTCTGAGAAGTTTCCAGATGTAGGATAGGAAGGACCTTCATAATTAGTGCTGTGCGTAGTTGAAAAATATCTTTTGTCGTATAAACTACCAGTTCAACATTCCCTCCTTGCTTTGTTTGGCACATGATCCCTGGAGAAATAAGTCTTCCTTTTGAAATGGTGTATTAACTAATTTAGAGGTCCTCTGCAACTGTGTATGGTCTAGCTTGCAAACCATAAAAATAATACATTTCTACATTGGCTGAATTTAAGTATGTGGAGGTAGCAGCTCCTGCAGGTGAAGTCCTCTGCACAGGAGCAGTTCCTCTGCTGAGGATCGATTAGTTAATATTACAGGGATTAACTTTTCTGAAGCCACTTCTGTTTTTATTTTAACTGTCAGAAATGTTTTGATGGCCAGGCTGTTTGAATGCTGTGGCAGGAGCTGGCTGATGCTGTGGTAGATTTTGCTTGGCATGTCCTGGCTTGGTAATTCCCAAATGAACTGCATTCTGTGCTCTTGCATGCCAAACATGGAAATGATAAATCTTGAGCCCGGCTGTGAAATTGTATCGTGGCTAAGAACAAAGAGGATTGAAATCTCTTCTGTGCACACTCTTATGTATACCACTTAATTTTGTTATTTGACTTTCAGTTTTGCTGCCCTTGGAGGGCACTGTGCAACTGTGTTTATGATGCTGCATATATGTTTTATCTGACAAATTCTTATATTTCCTCTTGGCTACACAGTCTTGTTTGGTTTTTCACTTATATTCCAGTGCTGCTTGTCTAGATTTTTATACTGGATATGTGTATAGCAGCAGTTTATATGTCTGGTTTTCTTTTAAGAAACTTCATAGACGTAAATGGAAAAAAAATGTCTGTGCGCTGTTAATACTTTAGGGCTCGAATCTGTCTTGCCTTTTTACATGAAGACAAAATTACCCATGGATAACTGACTTGTCATGGGGATCAAGGAGGATGGGTTCATATTTGAAGAGTTCAACCAGGGCAGGTTGCCAGAGCCTTGTGGTTTCTGAAGGAAGGGCTGGTTTTGGGAGCCAGTGTCATTGTGTCTGGCAGGTGTTCACTTTGGTCCCTCTGTTGGAGGGGATTGTGCCGGGGATGGAAGCAGAGCTCACCTGCACCGGTACATCCGTGGGTTAAGGTGATCAGGGAGTTTGTGCATAGTGAAACTTCTGCAGCCTCTGCCTGCACTCTTCTGTTATTGTACATGACAGACCAGCCTTCCATGCAGCACCTTTTCAGAAGCATTTAATGTACTAAAAAAAGGATAACATTTTATGTGAGTGGGTTAAGAGGTTACTGTACACCTGTGCAGACACACACCACGGTCAAAGTTAAGGGCTATGCTTTCTCCACAAAACAAAGTGGTTCAAACTAAGTTAAATTAGTGATGCAATTTAGTCATTATAAGTTAAATCTTGCCAATCTGTACATTTATTTGAATGAAATAAATTTATACTTATTTTTCCCTCTGAGGCTTAACAGTGGAGATCTAAAATATTCCCTTCATTATATTACAAAACCGACGAGAGAACGTGTATTGTCAAGTACTATAAATAAACTACAACTGTCAGAATAAGCACTGTGCACTCAGGAATTCAGAGGGGTTTTCTTGTTTCTCTTGCCAGTTTGCAAATTTCAGCAACATGCAATTAAAATTCCAAGGCATTTGTGGAAAATGTAATGGTTGCAACCATGCATTTAATACATATTTTCTGTGTGTAAGGGGCTAATTGACATTACAAGGAGATGTTGCAGAGCTGTATGCTTAAGTTCAATATCCAATTTACAGTGTTCTTTATTAACCAGGACTCTGGGGGAAGGAAGCTGGGGGAGAAGAGGAGAGTGGGGCACGCAGGCTGTGGCTTGGGGCAGATGTGGTATTTGAATCTCCCCACTCCCTCCAGTCTCTTCCATAATTTCACAACTGAAAATATGGGTCGGGTAAGATGAAATTGAGCTGTTTTGAGAACTGGGTCCAGGCCAAGTTTTTGCAGTTCATTTGTGTAAGAGAAAATACAAAGTAATTGGATTAAAGAGGCTGTACAATTAATGATGTAGAGTCCTGTTAGATTTCTTTGCTTCTGTGTTTCTGTGAATCAGTGTAGAATTTAGGTCTCAATTCCTGCAGGAGCTTCAACTTAGAGTCAAAAGTGAGTGTAGACCTAATCAGATAAGCATGTTAGATGTATTTTGTACTTTGTATCAATGTAAAAGACTGTTTAAAAAGATTGCTCATCTCTCCCTCTGAAACTGCTGGACTTGCTGGAAACACAGAATCTTGGTCTGGTACTGAGAATTGTAAAGGCAAAATGGAGAGGAACTTTCTGGAGCAGGTGGACTGCTAATATTTAATGCTTTTTCTGCTGTGGGTATCTGAGCAATACATTCTGGCCTACAGTGGGCTAATCCCAGTGTCTCACTGGGAGAAATCAGGAGAGGGGTCTTGGTGTTTTCTTTTGATGCCTAGGATCACACAGGAGTTGCACATAGGAGTGACAAGACCCCCAAACATTAAAAAGTAATTCTGAAATCAAAAGTGTCTTTTCACAATAGGTAAACTGATAAAAAACCCCAAAAAACCACAAACTACTTCTGATTCGGTCTAAGAACTTTGTCAGATTTATTTGAGACAGTGGTTGTTCTACAAGAAAAACTTCCAGAGTAACTGTCTCAAAGGTTTTAGATGCAGTTTGAATATCTTCACTGACATCTTAAGGTGCTAATTTAGGTTATGACTGTTATGGATTGTCATGTTTGCAGTTTTCAAGTGGACAACTTCTAGAAAGCTTCAGTGTGTTATTTTATATTCTGAACAAGTGTAGCTGCTCTGAGAAGTGGCCTATAAATGGTGGAGAAAGTGCAATTTATTTCATTAAAGCAATGTTTAGCTGCTGCAGATGGTTTTGAAGGATTGCTAAAATGCACGCAGTTGTAATAATACTGTTTAAAAGTAATTAGATCAATACTGTACTATACCACAGAAGGTCATTTTATCAGAAGTTTCTGATCTATCAGATTGTTGTAATACTGTATGTGCACAGTATTCTCTATATGTCTTAGTGACCTTTTTAAAGGAGGTAAATTAGGTGATGCATACAAGCCTTTATAGTTAGTGTCCTCCTTGTCTTCCGTGTAAGTTATTTATCAACAAGAATTGTCTAGCTTTCTTTTTGATGGGGTAATTCTTAATTTGAGGTTCTCATCATATTTTGTAGTGCTTTGAGTTCTGGTAAAAGTATTTATGCCTCCTTACACTTGGGTGACTGTGGGAGAGAGAAAAGACTGAAGGCTTTAAATAGCTATGCTAAGTCTCAAAATATCATGAATCTCACTGAGTTCTCCATTGCATTAAAGTTGTGGTGATGCTTTCCTTCCTACTTTAAATTGAATTTTAACAGCACCCTTGTAACCTAGGAAATCAGGCAGAAAGATGTACAGTAGCGACAAGAGTGACCTAGGAGATCTAAGTTTTGAATGTAACTCATGCCATGCCTTCAGCTGCCCTGCTGCTTGTCTTTCAGATGCATCCCAGGGTTGAAATCTCTAGTGAAATCTTAATGTCTTCTTTAGAATAGCATCTTTCCAATTTTTCCATTCCCTCACTCCTCTCGTGAGGTTAATCAGATTGCAAGTAAACTGGGAGATGACTGAGTTGCAGATGAGGAATAGAAAAGGATGTAAAACCACTCAAGGCAGTAAGATTGTACAAGACATTAATGGAGGCCATAAGGGACAGCAGAGAAAGGTGACCCATCAGGATGACTGAGGTGATTTTGCCCTGGTTGCTGGAACAGTTGCAGCAAAGTTGGAAGTAGAGACAAGACTGATGCTTTTTCTACTCCACCAGTTTAGCTCTGCTTCCTGCTCCTTGCACTGTGAGGAACAGAAGACACAGGACATCCTTCTCTTGATGGATGGGGAGGACCTCCCTCTTCCTGGCCACCCTCTTCCTGGGCATGAGCAGATTTTTGAAACAGTAAATCATACAAGCTGCAACAATAGTTTTTCTGTGGTGATTGTTTTACAACCTCACCTGAGAGATAAAATATTAATTTAGTAATAAAGTGAATGCACTTATATGATCTTATAGTGGGAACAACATACTATACCTTGAAGAATATATGTTACAGGTGTCCCGCTGTATCTTTGCAGACTTCCTGGAACTGCTGCTTAAATCACATGTTATTCTTGAGCCATGTCCTCCTAGAAGCAGATCAGTGAGATGTGAGGAATGGGGAAAAAAAACTGGAGAAGTGATAGCAAGCAAAGAAGCAGGGGGAATGAAAGGCAGTCCGAGAAATGGAGGAAGAGGGCAGAAAATGGAGAGAGAAACAAGTGACTCGGTAATCCCAATCAAATAGACTACTATTAAAGATAGGCAGCTGCAAATTAATTTTGTTGAAGGCCCTGTGAATCTGAATCTTCCAAAGGAGCACACCCTGTTTTTGTAGCGACTGGAAGAGAAGTGTGGCAAAAGCTGTTATTCAGTAAATTCCGTAATACTGGAAACACGTATTCACTGAAACTGTTAAAAGATCATTTTAGAACAGGCAAGGTCCTTCTACCGAGTAGGCAGCAAGGTTCTGGAAACTCTTCTGCAGGAGGTTGTGCAGGCAGATAGTATCAGCATGTTCAAAGGTGGGTTGGTCAAATCAGGAGCAACAGGTCCTTAAACAGATACAAAGAGAAAAGTCAGGCATGTACCCTTTAGCACCCCTAATCCAGTGGCTGTGGATTCTGTGGGAGTACAGAGGGAATGGACTACAGAGTGTCCACAGTCACCTATTCTGAGGAGTAAGCTCTTACCAGTGCCAGGAGTAGGATGCTGAGTTAAATGACCCCCAAATGGTCATTTAACTTTTCATGTTCTATGTGGGATACCCACAAAATGACCTCCTTCCCCCACCTCATTGTCCCTCATTCCACTCCACTAACTTCAGGCTCTTTTCTCTTTCGTTGTTCCAATTGACATGGCTTTTAGCCACAGAAAATGTTTAACTTCTGCCCTTCTTGCCTCTCTTCTTTTTATGCTTTGCCATTTAAAGCAAGCTCTTGTTTCCTGTCACTCAGCCACTTCTCCTTGCTTTCGTGAAGGATTAACCTTCATGCAATTGTGTTGCTGAATTTAGACTGTAAACTTTTCAGAGTAAAGCACTTCTTTAGTTTTTGTCAGTGTTGGCAAAGTGGTATGTAAATTTCCATCTATGTTTAAATGTTCTTTATTTAAAAAGTAGGTTTAGTCTTTGGGCTTGTAGGTGTCACACTATCCTCCCTTCCCAAAAAAAGTTCTGCTTATGCTGCAAAATTGCCCCTTTTTCTCCTTATCTGATAGAGGTAAATAAGTGAGTTGTTTTATTCAGCAGTTCTTGTATTATCTTGAATATGTGATTTGGTTATTTTCCGGTTTTATGCACACCAAGGTTATCACAGCTGTTACTTTTTGATACTACTACTTTGTAATAGGATAGTGTATTTTGAGATATATTAGTATTGGGATTTTTTTCCTCATGGATAGTGGCAGAGAAATAATGAAGCTGTCCAACAGCTAATCTCTTTCTTTGGTGTCTTTGTGCTCCTACTTCACCTTCCACCTCAATATCTAGGAGGACTGTAACTATTTGTTAGGGAAATATGAGTTAAAATGCATAGCTATTACATGTGGTGAGATGTTCCAGTTTCAAGTACTTAGTATTCAGTGCGTGTACTCTTAATGACTATAAATACTACGTTACATACGAGGTTTTGTAATGTATCAGGTATGTGTTGTACATGTTTTTCCCACAAAAAAATGCGAATTTTGTAACCCGATGGGCTGTGGAGTCTCTATTTTCTGCATTGCATTTCAAGGATTTTGCCTTGTATTTCACAGACGAATCTTATTTATGAGGAGATGTAAAGTCCAGACAAATAATTTATCATTGAGATTGTTCAGGTGCACATTTCACTGCGTGCTGAGTAGCCCAGACCTAGCCATTTAGGAGATATTTATTAACTAGTACTGGATTTTGTCAGGAAAGACTGAAAAATAGGAATTGCATAGCAGAGGCTTTTGTGGTAACACCTTTCAGGGGGCATACAACAAAGGGTCCAGCAGTAAGTGGTAGCAGCAGAATGAAGGACTGTGGGTAAGTGGGGATGTGCTGTGACCTCTTTCATGGCTGGGTGAACAGCTGTGTGGGAATTTTTAGTGATTCACAGCTGGACTTAGAGAGGTAAGGGTGAAGTGCTGATTTAGCTTAGGATCTGGAAAGGAGAGATATCTTTTACCTACTGAAGTCTGTTCTGTTTGCAATAGTCTTCACTGATTCTGAACAAATGAGGAAAAAAAAGATGGAGCTGCAGTTTATGGCTGAACTATGACATACTGGGAAAGAGTGACAATATAAGGTGGGATTAGATGTAACTCTTAAAATCAGGGAACAAGAGAGAAAAAGTGTATATTGCCAGATCCTTTTCCCTCAGTAAATCTTACAGGCTCTTGCAGAGACTCTGAGCAATCTCTCTGCTTCTTTTCTAAGTTTTCCTTTCCTTCATCATAATCTGATGTGTTCCAAATCACCAGTGTGGTGTAAGTTCTGGCAGAAAGAGTTAGAGTGTCTGTTCTGGCCCATGGGCCTCTTTCTGCAAGCCATCTCAGCCTTGTAAAGAACAGTGCTAGTTCCTCCTGCCTCCTTATCCTTCTGAGCTGAGCATGTTCTGGTCCCTTCTCTTTCCTGATGGCTGCACTGATCCTTCAGCAGTAAGCCATTACATCTGTCAATGTCTGCAGCCTATGCATACAGGGAACTGAAGAGGCAAGGTTGTCCTGTTGACAGAAAGAAAATGTGTACTGGGAATTAAAAAATAAGCAGACATAACCATTCTTGTTTTATTAATTTACTTGCAAATGAAGTAGCAGTGATCAGCTAAAATACTGAATGTGTATATAGATTTTTTTTTTAAATTGCTAAAGTATCTGGTCATGAATCAGAGTAGCTTGATGAAACAGGAAAGAGGAAAGTGTTTTTAAAGTACTTAAATGGGTAAATGGGATAATCCTGAGTTGCAAGGTAACATAGAAATTGAAATTTATCATCTTTCTTTATGTAGTACTCATTGGTCATTGGAAAAGTATTTTATTAGCTTGAAAGGTTTCTAGTCAGGAGGATACATCTAAACTTCACTTGGGAGTTATGAGGACATTTGAGTGTGCGGAAGGTGAGCCTGTATGAGCATTACACAGCAGACAGCTGTATGCAGGCAAATGAAGGATTCTTTGGTCAGTATTTTTACTAATCCTCCTCTCATGTACACATTGAATATCACACCTGGAAAGTAATTTAATTGCTGTTTTAGCAAATTACTTCTTTTCAGAGGGAGAATCTCTTTTTTTTTTTTGAGATATTAAAATAATGGAACTATAATGTTTGCTTAGATTGGCTTTCCTGAAAGATAATGTGTCATATCCTAATGACATACTAGGTCTAGTGTTAAATTTCAGTCCTTGCTGGAGATAGTGAATGAACTGTGTCCAGAAATAAGTGGGTTTGCATGTCCCTGCTTATATTACTAGAGTTCAAGGTCACTAAAACAGTTTGTAGAGTTTAATGTACAATATATATTATTTACCCATTTTTTCTGTAAAGTGCCAGACTGTTTACTGAACTGTGTGAGCACATCCTTGTTTTATATATAGGCAATGGTTTTCTCAGCTGGTTATGCATAGAGGGTAAGCATTTTTTTGTCCTTTATTTATTTATTAATTATGCTGAGACAACTGGATGGAAGAAAGCATTCTTGCCTTTGGCATCTGAAGGAAAGATCTCTATTTTTGTTTAGTATGCTAAACACAGGGATGTTTTCTAGTAAGGGTTATATAATATGATTATGAAGTTATCCTCTCTTCCAGAGGGTCATATATGTGATCTCTGATCAGTACAGAGAAACTCACACTTTTGACCTTTCTCTCTCTTTGGATCCATTACTTGTTGGACATAGTGGTTCTTCAAAAATTGCTTAATTGTTCCAAAGAGATCATTTGTGCTTACTCCATTATTGCCATTTGATGCTGCCTCTCTAGACACTGCCAAAAGTCCATGGTATATTACATTTTTATGGTTATGTAAAGCAGCTGTAAAACAAACTGTGGCTGTGTAACTGTATTTCACATCTTTTCTGTTGGCTACTTTATTTTTTCCTTTTATGTCTCTAACTTTTACATTTATAGTTTTGCCACTACAGGGAGCTAATGAAAAGCAAACATATAGACTGTTAGGGAAAAAAAAAGAAAAGGTAATGCTATGCACAGAGTCACATTGCTTCCTTACTCATATTTGTTATTCTGTTTCTCAGTATTCAAAAGGATAGGAAGGACATGCTGTGCTGGGTGTTTTTTGGTGGGAGGATTGGGGATTTTGTCTTTTCTTTGCACTATTTTGGCTGTTAAAGTCCTCTGATTTTAGGAGGCTTCAGGAGTTGTAGACCTAGTGGCCATACAATAGACAAAGAAGATAAATGTATGACAGTAAGACATTGATCTGGGTGAGGGTTGGTCTATTTAACTCCTTTTCTTTAATGCTTGCGTGCCTGTGGGCAGTCAGGCCCATGTGCAGCCTTAGCACACTTGCAGGGTTATGAAAGGTGATTTCTCTTACGTGTTGAGGTTTCTCTTTACAAGTAGTGCTGAAAAAACAAGGTCTTAAATTATCCTATATTTTTGATTCTTTCTGTATGTCTTTAAGTATGCAGTAGAGCACTATGTCTTGTAGGAGTAAAATTACGACATGGATACATTTAAGGGTCTGACTTTCCACAAAAGCTGTTTCCAGTAAGAGTACTCATTGAGATGATGAGTCTCTTGATCATTCTTTGCTCTAGTGGGAAAAGTGTGTGAAACCAGAAAAAGAGCCGCTGGGCAACCTCTCTCACCATTTCTAATCCATGCTGGTCACAGCTGCTAAGACGTTTTTAATAGGTAGACTTTTTCTTTATTTGAGCTGTATTTCTGCTTTAATTGGAGCTTGCACAGTTTAGATCTTGCTTTCCAGTCTTTTCAGAAATACACCTGAACTCAGTTGACACTGAACCAGAGCTGCCTTCCCTCTGTAACCTGGGCTGGGGAGACATACCTGCTTGGTCAGGGTCTGTTCTACATGGATTAAAGGAACAGAAACTATAAAGATTAAAAGATGCTCAGGAGGGGAACATGTACTTGGATTTTGCCTGCAGTTAAAAAGTAAATCTCTTACTGTAAGGAAGACTAAATGGTGCCTCTCAATATGTGTTTGGTAGTGGTTGAATTGTTCAAGACTGAACCAGTACCAGACTTCAGCTTTGAAATTATGAAGTAGATTTTAGCTTGATTTTTATTTTGCCTGCCATTTCGTTTTGCAAATTATGAGGTAATTCTTAGTAATTTGCAGATTTTAAAACTGTTAGATACTATCTAGGACAACAGCTCTAGGGTAGCAGTGCTTTTTGTCAGCAGTGTGTTTAAAACATGTACGTGTGTGCAAACACATATTTTGCATTCACTTACCACAGTGCAGTTGAAATTTTGAGAAAGCAGAGTTATTTTTTTCCTTTACTTTTTTCCTCCTAAATGTGCAGAAGTAGCTGTGTGGAAAAGAATTACTATAAGATAAAGTGTTCTTTTCTTCAGCATTTAATTTTACTTGTGAAGTCAATTGAGTAAGTGTTTTGATAAACTGCAAACATTGCATCACCCAGGAGAAGATGCACACGTAGGGAAGTCTCTTAGGGGTGTACCAAACAGACTCCAAGGATAACACTGACTTGCCAGTTAATACCAGTAGTATAAAGGGTAAAGTCAATCTTCTTGTCGTGACTGAGAGGGGATCAGTGCTGCCATAATGTATATTCTTGTCATTATTTTGTAGCAAAAATGATAATACTATTCTAGATCTGCTGCAATGGAATACTTATAAGAGTGTGTGTTCACTTGTCACTGAATGGAGTGAGTACAGCTGTGGAAGTGTACAGGTTTTGTGTACTCCAATTTTATATATGAAATAGTGTCTGTATGAGCAGAGCTAGATACAACAGGACCATTATCACACAAGTTTGTTAAAAGATGTATGACGTTTTTAGAAAATTCAATCTGAATGTTGTCACACTCAATCAGGACACCTCATTTTGTGTATCACCCATCTGGGTTTCCTTATTGTATCTGATCCTGTCATCAAGTAATAACTAATTGTGCTCTTGTGCCCTTGGCTAATCATAGCAGACTAGTGGCTTTCTTTGAGTCTTTGCAGTATTTTGATTTGAAACAAAGAACTTCCTGACTGTATGAGAACACTTTGTTTATTGTCTGTTTCATTGTTGAAAATACACCTTTTTAAAAAAATCCGATCCAAATTATATGTATTGTCAACAGGAGTTTCTCTGCTCCAGAAATTTGTTTTCAAGTCCTCAAAGCTGGGCAATATAGGTGAGGCCTTTTCACATGGATCAAATGTATGCTAATGAATCTGGTGTAAAGACTGAGGATTCCATCATCCTGCAGAATGAAACATTGAAGTATTTTCCCTCAACTGCAGTGTTGTTTCCATTAAAATAAAAGAGGAAAGTTGGAATTGGGTATAGTAAAAAGCAGTGCAGGCTGGTAGTGGATCTAAGGGTAAGGCAACATTTGTATTTAGGGATCAGTCTTATAGCTGAAGTAACATAAAAGTTTTGTCATTTCTAGGAATTGTCTTTTCCTGTCCTGCAATAACTAAATCAAGCAAGGTTTCCACTGAAATTGTAATGCAAATGTCATCAGTCCTCAATCTGATGAGTTTCCTCTGAAATCTACTTCCACTTGCTTTCACAAATTTAATGCCTCTACATTGACATCCCTATTTAATGAAGTGTTTTGATTGAAGTTGTGCTTTTGTTTGATGCAGCTTACACCCAGATAATGGTAGTTACATGCGAATGCAGATGTACACCCTTCCTGCAAGTGCCCAGAAATGTCATTGCAAAATGGTGGCATCGATCCCTTTTTGAGCTGTTCATCCATGACCCCGATGATGGCACCTGAGAACCTGCTTATGCTCACAAAAGAAGCTACAACTGTTGACTAATTGCTTCTACAATGAGACTTAAAATAGCATGCTGAATATGTGTGATACCAGAGCTTTGGATGACATTTCATTTAAAGTTCTGTTCTTTTGCTTTTTTAATTGTCCCTCTCCCTCTCTAGCATCTTCAGCCATACACACCATATTTCATTTGGTTAGTTTGTGGTTTGTTGGGGTGGTTTGTTTGGTTTGGGTTTTTTTCAAATATAGACATACCAGCATTGAATAGGGGACCATTTGTAATGCTTTTGATATTTGTTTTCTCATTTTCTGTCATAAACCTTATGCCTAAAGTTCATAGGTTTGAATTTCTTTACTTCTTTGCTCATCTTTCTCTGATTCTCCTAGTAGGTAGGTAAGTTTACTCTGGAAGAACAGACATTTACTGTGTCTGGAAGAGCACAATCAGGATGAAATACTTCAGTCATTTAACTGCTAACTTCATGCAGCACTGAATTCTAGTGTAAGAGAAAATAAATTAAAAACATCTGTTTTCTTTTTCTCATAAGAGAAGAACCAAGAGAGATGTTCTATTGAAATCAAAGAAGGTAAATAGAAGAGCAATAAAAGGAAAGTATTATATGTGTATTTCACAAATATAATTAGTCTCTGGAACTTACTGTCATAGGAAATTATTGAGGCCAAGAACATAACAGAATTTGAAATAGAATTGGGCAGTCATGTGGCTACCATCAGTGTTCAAAGTCAGTGTTATTAATTATGGTGATTTGGGAGCAATATTAAACTCATACTCCTAGGTTTAAGCAAGATATCTTGAAGTCTTGTACCAGAAGAGCATGGTGGAGAGGATTTTTGGGGCTGAGGAGGAGTTATTTGTTTCTTCCAATTAAATTTGCCTATTGACTAAGATCTGCTTTAGTTCTAATTCTTTGAGATCTTTGTCCAATCCCAGCTTGCACAAAGACTGTTTTTCCCCCTCCTTCCACATACACATATGCACACCTGTCTTGTATCTCTTTGGGATCAGAAATCCTCCTCCCATACTGACTTCATCCCTTTTCATGCTCCTTTTCCACATCCCTTTCCATATCAGGTCATCCCAGAAATGACTTTTGTGCATCGTGTCTGCTCAGGTTGCAAGGGAATGCCTACGGAAATGACCTACAAAGTGAGCAATAGAATCCAAAGGCTTATAAATGATTAATACCTACACAGAGGAGAAGCCACAGTGGTGATTAAACTTGAGTGTGCTGTAATGAGTGAAATCACTATATTTCTGTAAAGGAAGTGATGATGGTAGCAAGCTCTTTACCATGGTTTGCCTTTTTAATAAGTGGCACTTCAGGTTACAGATTTAATTCCACAGAGTGCAAAAATATCAGGAGTGAAGAAAGAAGTATGTTAAAAGGCTAGACTATTATAGTTGACATTTATGCTTGCAAATCTCAGCAGGACTTTAAACTGCACAGTTTCTACATGTTGGGGCTGGGGAGGAGAAATATCTTGATATGCTAAAGATTTATTTTATTAAAAAAAAAAACCAAAACAAAAAAACCCCACCCCTCCAAAAGAACCCAAAACCACATAACAGAAAAACCCAAACAAACCCACAGCTGTAGATTCTGTGAGAAAAGAAAAAGGTAGTTGAGCAAAAACTAATAGAAACAAAAATTAGAAATACCTAGGCTTTAGTCAAAATATTCCTGGCCTCAGAATTCTCATGTTGGGGATGTAGGAAAGGTAACTTGAATAAATAATGTGTCTTTAAACAGACACATTAAAGGTTCTTTGAAGACACATTTAAGGTTCTTTAAAAGAACCTTAAAATTGTCTCCTGTAGAGGAGTTCAGCTGTCTGCAAAGCTCTGTGCTTTCCTTATAAGGTTCTGCTCTTCTGTAATTATCTATAAACCACTGTCAGTTTAATGACAGAAGCAAAGTTTGTTTCTTGTTTTGAAGATGCTCAGCAGCATTGATTGATAACAAAGTTTGAGATTTTATTCTTCCATAAAAAAATACAGTATTTTGTCTTTTCATGGGATACAGATGCAACAAAGACACTTTCAAAAGTGTTCTTTGCTGACAGTGGGAATTAGGAATGCCTTTATTACTGATTAGACTAAGTGTGATGAAGCAACCCCCCCCAGTCCAAGGCCTCTGCAGTGACCTGGCTTTTGGAGTTGCTGCTGGCTTTGTTGGGGGGTTTTGCTGGATTCCCAGGAGGTTTCTGTGCCCTTCATTGCCTATGAATTAGTTCTGTTGAATTTGATGGAATTTTTGTCATTGACTTCAACTAGCCCAGGCTGATACAGAAGTACTTCTCTTTAGAAAGAGAGTTGACAAATGTGTGCTTACAGGATAGATCTTTAACGATGAGTGCCACAAACTTTGAGGTAGAGAAAGAAATTTACTCTTTACTGGTCTTGTGCTCACTAGGGGCATTATCACCTATAGTGATCAGTTGTCCCATTTTGAAAAACGGATCATGTGAATAAGAGAGACTTAATTCAAATACTTACAAAGTAATGGCTTATCTATCAGCTTCTGGAATGCTGTCCACTTTATTTAAGAGTGTATTGGAGAAGTAGGTGGATTTTGGAGAGGAGAGGTGAAATTTATTAAAAAAGGATCAGGAGGACTACTCATGTGAAGACAAAAGGATTACTTCCTTAAAAGAAAAAAACCAAAAACTAAACCAACAAATGTAGCGTTTACAGAATCAGAGAATATGGCAAGTTGAGAGGGACTCACAAGGATCATCAAGTCCAGCTCCTGGCCCTGTGAAGCACCATCCTCAAGGATCACACCATGTGCCCAACAGTATTGTCCAAACACTTCTTGAACTCTGTCAGGGTTGGTGCTGTGACCTCTGCCCTGGGAAGCCTGACTCTTTTCCTTATTTTTTTAACCTTGAGTGAAAATAGAGAGGAAGGTTTTCCCTCTTCTGAGACAAGAATGAAGGCATATGGAATGAGATTTAAAAATAGTGAAAATTATTTTGTTCACTTTTTACAGATCAAAATGGGGCACAGGGGGTCCATGCTGTGTTCCATTACTGAAAGCAGGAATTAAGCAAGCCTCAGAAAGTCTCAGGCTTCTATGGAGAGCATAATCAGACCGAATTACTGCAGCTTATTCAAAAGACTGATTTCAGAAGGAAAACATGGATGCCTGGTGTTGAGGCTCAAGCAGCTACCACTGAGGGTGTTGCTATGGTAGAGGAAAACATAAGACTTGGCAGAAACCTTCTGATGCCCATCTCTGACCCATTAGACTCTGGAAGCCAGTGAGATACAAGGTGTTAAACTAGGTGGACATCAGATCAGATCCAGCCTGGTGGTTCTATATTCCTTTTGATAAGCTAGTAGATAACATTTGCACTTGACCTATGATCAAAATCTTTGCAGTAATGCTGTCTCTACTATACCAATGTGTGAAATGGACTTTATTTCAACATTGTTTTACAGGAGGAAAAATGTGTTTAGAAAAAAACCCTTTGTAAGTCATGTGATGAAAAGATTTGTGCTGTAAGAAACACACAGTCATGTATATATATAACAAAACCACTATTAAGAGTGATTTCTAAAAGTATTTTGTGTTATATTTTTATCAAATTAATATGTCTCTCAGAGAATTGATTCTTGAAGCACAAAACAAGGACTCAGTTTGGTGGTTTACTCCAGTACTTAAAGTTGACTTTACCTGATCAGATTTCAAGTTTGTAGTATCATTAGCTCATGGCTTGAAAGTTGCATGAGTTTTGTGTATATTTATATAGAGTGAATTTAAAAATCATATTAGTATTGGTTAGTCTCTAATCTGTTAATTATACTGTCATTGGGATGATTTTTTGTGAGTGGTGTGTTCTGCTCTTCTGACACATACAAGCTCAGCAGAAGAGAGTTATTTTCAAATATTTTACCTTACTTGGAAAAAAAATTGGCTTATCATAACCTGTAGCTACATTTGATTAAAAAACAAATATATATATATTTTTTAAAAAAAAGGACAAGTCACTTTTAATGATAGGAATGTCAGCTGTCTTTGGTAATGGGCTACTCTCACTAGTTTGTTAAGAAGGTAGTTTGTGTGTACTCTAAAAGTTTATTTATTGGCCTTTCTGAAGTGAGGAAATACCTGCTTATTATTTTATCTTGAAAGTTCAGGTGGGGTTGTCTAGACTGGATGAGAAATTTTCCAACATGGCGTAAATAGTGTAAATATATTTACATTGTAAACATATTGCTGTTTGAACATCTTTATTTCACTACAAGAAATATTTGAAATGCCTTTTAGTAAGAAAAATAAAAGTGAATGGATCTGGAGTGACTGGAAACAAATCACTTTTCTTTGTACTTAGAGAGATTTTCCCTACCTTCATACCCAAAACCCCTGAGACTTACAGCTAGTGAGAGATTTATTTCTCTTATGTTGTTACATATGTAAAATTGCATCAAGCATGTGTATTAAGGCTGGCAGTTATTCCAGGTGGTTTGCCATACCACTGTGTGCTATTATGCTGTTTTCATATTTCTGCCTAATTAGGAGCAACGTCTTCAGTTTGTGTTCAAAAACTTAATAGTTTATTAGGTGCAAACTGCTCATCTGTCTCTCTGTCAGTTTTGCAGTTTCCTCAGCATTTATGGAAATGGTTACAGCATAACAAAAGCAAGGCTCAACTCTCAAAATATAAGCCTAATCTTGTCACTGTTGCTTCAAAGTATAACTTGTAACAATGCTGAGGTTAAAAGGTTAGAAAATGTATGCTGTTCTCTGTCTCTTAAGACACTTGCATGTTTCTGTGAAGTGTGCTCTCCTCCTTCTGCCTCTACAATAGAAAACTTCTTGCTAGAACAACTACCAATTAAAATATTACTGCCATCCAATGAAGAAATGTGCATTTTAGACCTTTTTTTGTAAATTTCTTGGATTGCACCAGAAGTTTTTGAGGAAATTTTCTTTCTTTTTTTAATGACTAAAAAGCTTCCATGGCAACATACATGAAGTATTATTTAACATGAGCGGTTTCAGGTAATTAAAGTGTAAATTTAGCATGATTTTCTTTTTTCATGGCACCGAAATGTTTAAATTTAGTTTAAACTAAGAATGTCGGTGATGAGCTGAAGAAGCAAGTTTCTAAACCATGTGGGACTAGGAGTGATGTTGAGGAGGATGCCTGAATTTCTTGTGCTCCCTGGCCATTCCATGTTCCCTGCCTGCCGTGGTCCTCTGTCAGCAGAACTTTACTGCCACACATGGAAGTTGTCTTTTAGTTTATTAAATTATTGCTAAGTCATCTCTCTTTGGTGGAAATCAGGGAGGAGAAGACACCAGGTGTTGGCTTGTGTTAATGTAAAGTGTTTTTCATAAAAGGTATAAGTGCTATAGTACCCTAATTTGAAACTGTTATTACCTGTCACATGTTGCTTTATTGTCATTAATGTTTCGTTACATTTGAGACATTTGAACATTTCCAAATAAAAGGGTCATGAAGTAGAGGTATTGGGAAGTTCGAAATTCCTGTGTGAGCTTTTTTGCATTGCATGGGGAAGTTGCTTAATATCAATTGCCAAATAGGGTTCTAGAGAAAAAAAAAGATAATTTGTGAAGGACTTTTTGTTCTTCAAGTTAAGGCATGCAAGTTGGCCACAAAACTGTGACCAACTTAATTATTATTGTAAGAGTACTGCTTAGTCCTCTTGTGGCTCCTGATATGGATTAAATTTAATGTTCCTAATACTTTGAAAACAAAAAAATAAACAAAAGTTTGGAAAGTCACTGTAAATGCCTGTTTAGACTATCCTTATGTATGTGAATCTGCTGTTGAAAAATCAAAGTTCTATTTTTCTTATTAAATCTCGATAGATTTTTGGGGTTTTTTAAAGGTTTTTTCCTCTAACCAGCTTTGATATATTTGTATCTACTACAGTAAATGTTGGCTAGCTATTGTGACTGGCTCGTGTTATTAATGGGAGCAACTTTCAGTGGTATATAAACAATTTTTAGTGGCTGCTATGTAGCTGGCTGGCAGCTGTGCTGTATTACAGTGTAGGTAATCTTGTTTTACTTAACGCAAACTCTCATCTTAGATTTCTGTTTCTAGCCTGTGCATGCCAGAGTTTCAACACTCAAAGGCAGTGTTTTCAAATTACTTTATTTTTCTGCCAGGTAATTTTGATAGTTTAGAACTGTGAAAATCGGGAAAGAGTTGCTCTGGGTAGTACAGCGTAATTGAAAATATTTCATTGTTGTTTTGAGAGGAGTAACCAAATTTTGAGCTGTTATTGGCTGGTTTTGTGTAGTTTTGCTGTTAGTACCCACAGTGAAATAAGTTCATTCAAATGCGGTGATCTTGATTTATTTAGTGAGTGGCAAGGAAAAGAGGTTTAATGTAGATAAAGGAGAAAGGGAAGTGATCGAGATTAGATTTTTTTTTCTTTCTATCTTCCATGTATCTTTAAGATATGTCCTTCAAGACATACTGTATTTTGTTCAGCAACATAATGTTATCAGTATCAGCATCGGTATGCTGATGGGAAGCAATGTAAAGATGTGAAGCCAAGATAAATGTGATGGCCTGTTTCTCTGATAAAGTGATGTTGACTGTACCTATCACACATCTAATGGGAAGGGGACTCTGACTGGCTGATGGATTGTTAGTAGTAATGTAATTCGTAGCATGTTTTTAGGGCAAGTTGGTTGGTATGTAGGTAGACAATGGGACAGGTAGATCAGTTTAGGAGCATGTGGTTCAGGAGCAGGTTTCTTTCCCTTAGGTTATGTTCTCTTGAAAACTTCGAAGTTGCATATAAACCAGTAATCTTAAAATACTACTTCATCTGTTCCAAGCACAGATATGTTAAGCAGAATTCCTGCCATTCAGTGCAAGAGAGATAGTAGTGTATCTCTAGTCTGGAAATGTATTGACTTCTCTCTTTCAAGTAGCCCTTTTCCTCCCCATGGAAGTAAGCAAGTTAGCTCAAGGAGACAGTTAGATGAAGCCTCAAGAACCTTGTCCTTATTAGTTTGAGGAACTCAAGAGTCTTGTTTGCTTTCAATTTTCAGCATAGCAGAGTCATCTTGCCAAGTGTTACATATTATCTTTAACTTTCTGGGGCTGTTTTTTTCAAGCTGGTTTGTAGCTGCTGTTGCCCTTTTAATTTAACTTCTTTAGGGTATGCATTTCTTGATCTACAGAATTATAATGAAATCAATAGGGCAAATGGATGATAAAGTCCAAAATAAACAATCCACTATGTTATCTTGGTGCTGGATAGGTAGGCTTATGAAATAGGTGGGATCCTCTATTTTTTTTCCTTAACAGGGCAAGTGGCTTGTGAAGAGACAGAAACATCCAGATCATGTGGGTTCAAATGTGTTACTTTTACAATTGATGTATTACAGGGCTCCTAAATATTTATGATGTACTGGGGGGTTCTATCTGCTTAGTAAGATCGCCTTCCGTATTCTTACACTGATGAGAACAGGACAGGAGATGGGCATGATAGACAGAAACACAGATGTAGGTCCCAGCTTGATTCTGGAATGGCAGGTTAATTGTAGGAGATTTCTGTTTTCCTAATGGATAAAGCACACTATTTATCATTCAGTGTAGCACCTCTAGGGCTTATGGAGAAAAATGAGGTATTATTGAACTGTTCACAGGGGGTAGTTTCCTTTCCATGTATGAAGAACCTACTATATCCCAGTAAGTGCCAGGAGGAAGTAGATTTGTTTTCTTTTCAGGAGTACACCACATTTGAGATTAGTGACACAAGAACTTTCATATTTATTAGCAGTATTGATTGTCTCTTATTTGTCTTTAATTATAGGTCCCTCAATTTGATGCTAGGCAACCAGCTTAGGCTATGCTTGCTTTATGCAACCGTTAAAATTACAGAAATAAATAGGTTCACTACTTATATTTCTACACCAATTTTCAAAAACCTGTTGGAATAGGAAGAGCCCCCCCAAAAATGGTGTAGTTGCAAAATTAGGGCATTTGAGAAACTGCCTGGTTTTGCTTACCAACTGTAAATTACACATCTGTGCTATAAATACATAAATAATTTGGAGATGAGATCTGATGATGTGTAATAATTTCTGTCCCCATGTTGGTGGTTGATAGTCAACAGGCAAATGGCAGGAAGGAAACTAATTTTAAAATAACATGAGGTTATGCTGGCAGACCACAGATTCTACAATCACATCTTCTTGTCATTTTAGATGAGATGTTGCTAATTGTTAGGTGGGTCAGATTCTCTGTTACTCTTTCCCAATTTGTTTTATTGTTTCTTATACAGGGTATTATTTAATAGGACATGTAAGGTAACATTTTAAATTTATTTGAAATGGGAGATTTTAATTGTTTAATTTTTGGTCACACCCTCAAACTAAATCTGTGAGAAAAGAAAAATATTTGCATACAAGGAAAATAATTCCATTGCTTAGTTAGTCTGGCATTTTCTGTATTTCTGTACTGTACGTACTAAAGTCTCAGACTTACAGGAACAGCCTTTCTGCAGTAATGTTTAACACTGAAAATGTTCCTACATGTATGTAGTGGGACACACTTTCAAAGCTTTGTAGTAGAGAAGGCTACAAAGAAGCCACTGGAAAGAAAAACTGAAACCCTTGAGAGCTGAGCAGGCTGGATTTATTTTCAGTTTTGGAACCAATGCTAAATGGATTAATTTCTCTTGAACCTTTTTATGTGGACTTGCTCCTAAGTTGAAGTGATTATTGTTCAACTAAACAGAGCTGCAGCACACTCCTGAGAATATCGTAAGTCTCCTCTTGACCTCCCTGAGGTCAAAACTGAGATTTTACTTTAAGTCTTTGAAGCCTGGTTTAAAAATCAAACTCTGCAGTGAAATTGTTTAAGAGGGTTGGCCTTTTCACCAGGTAGCTTAGTTGTAACTTCAAGTAATATTTTGCAGAGATTGAAATATTTCAGGTAAAAGTCCTAAATTTGCAAGTACCCCATGACATTTCGTTCCTATTGTAATAGAAAAAGAATGAGATCTTGGCTGTGATAACTCTTGGTTGTTGTGTGATCTTATTGCCAAGTATTTTTTATATAAATTGGAAAATGTAGTCTTTTTTTTTTTTCTTCCCACAAAAAAAATCCCCCTGATCAATTTTCCTTGAAGTCCCCTAAATCCCTGCATTACACCTTATCAGCTCCATTATCAGAGCTATTTAGTTATTTAGTTCCTTTTTTAACCTAGTAAGAAAGTAATTCACTGCACCATTTATCCTCCAGTTTAAGCTTTGTGCCATTGTTCAAACCTTCCTAAATTTACATTAGGTTGATACTTAAGGGAAAAGCTTTCCCAGATGCTAAAACAGAAATTTTGTGCATGAAAATGCAGAGAAGAATGATATTATTTCTAGCTCTAGAAATGTGGTGGGATTTGTAAGGCACTTATGCCTGTGCAATAATATTGTGACTGCATTTTAAATTGAAGACAGAAAACAATGCTTTCAATGACTTACAAGAAAAAATAATAGTATTTACAGCTTTGTACGTGATAACCATATCCCTGAGCATGAACTAGAAGGAGAATTAAGTTCCATTTTCAAAATTTTATGTATGGATTGCTTTAGCAATATTATGTTTCATCTTTGCTTACCTCTCTAGCTCTTTTGCTCCCTTCTTATGTTTTAACTAAAGCCAGCTGCAACTTTTTCTCTTGCTGTCTTTTCCGTATATCTCTCATTGAGCCTGCAGGAATTTCACCTGATACCAATCCATCATTTATAGGTTAACACAGAGGAGCAGTTTGGTTGTGTGTAATGACAGTGGGCAAAAATTGCCGCTGATTCACATAGGCACGTGGTAATTCAGTATGTTACCTTTAATTTGCCACAGTTGCCCAGGAGTGGTTTTCTTGTGTTGGGATTATTTTTTTTGCTTTTTTTTTTCCTTTAGTTTCCATTCTTTGACTTAAAAATGGGAGGAATCTCACTTTAGAACTACTTTGCCAAAAAAATAGCAATTAAATGGATGGCCCCGGGTATCCTTTTAAGTACTTCCCTTTTGTCTATTTGGATTTCTTCCTAATAACTGTGTAATGTTTTAATGGTTATTTTATAATTGAAAAAACGTTGTAAATTGGGTACACACGTCTTTGGATTGTATTGTAGCAGGCTTGGCATAGTGGGGTCCTGCCTATGAATGGAATGTCTTGGTGCTGTAGTAATAAAAATAATAAATAGATTTTGGTAGCTAAAGCATGTGCAGAAGGTGACAATTTATTTCTAAAATTAGAACTGTGCGTTAATATGAAGGTTTTGAAGTGATGTTTGGGCCAAAGGATTAGCTGCCTTTTGTTTTGTTGGTTTTCACTCTGACCTTCAACACTCCCATTTTAAGGCAGCTTGCTTGAAGATCTGTAGAGCAAAATGTCTGTGAATGGAGGATTTGGTGTTTGTTTTCAATGGCTAAGATGGATGAGCTGTCCTGCTCCTTTGTAAAGGTGGCACCTGCCTCTCCCAGTGAGCCAGTATTTCTGGAGTGCTTTTCCAATTTCTCCACCAGATTCAGCAGAACAATATAAGCGAGCAAGTTCAGGGTGGACCCACCCGGTGGGCTACAAGAAAAGAAAGTGTATTTACCCTGAGGTCAGGGGTGGGGTGGGTTAGTCAGGAAAATCAAGGTGCAACAGAACTTCATGGGAGGATGATACGCTGCCTGCCTGGCATCCAAAACCTCTAATGTGTTTTGGGTTTACATCTTCAGAGAAGAAAATAAAAAAAAAAAAAAAAGGAGGGGGGGGGATGGTGGGAGAAAAGGGATCTTCTAACATTCAGCTATTTCCTATAGCTGCCTAATAAGTCGATAACCAAGATGTTCCATGTTCAGACATTAACTGTTTCTTGCTAGAAAACAAAGCAGCAGCAAAAAAAATTGATGTTGCTGTCAGTCTGTAATGGTGCAGTTTTGCTTTGGAGATCATTAGATTCTCTGCTATCCTGAAATTCCCATGTGCCGTTAGTATGTTGTTTGCTTTCTGATTTGAGCTATGTCCCTTGGAAAAGGTCATGTTTGCAGTGTTTTTAGAATTTATGTTTATTTTCCCGAAGTGTGCAACTTCAGAACAGCTTAGCTACTAGCACCAGACTCTTCATATTTAGGACAAAATAGCCTCAAAAATAGCACCTAGGGATAAGGAGTAGTTGGTGTATGAGTTCATGGGTTTGTTACTTGCGATTTTAAGTGAAATACATTGTAGGTTTTCATTAGCTGTTATTTCTTTCATCATACCATGGAATCACCCTTCTCATCACCCTGCACCCTGACGGATAGCAGTATATTGCACTTCTAAACTACTCTGCTAAATATGTGCTGCATTGTTATATCAGGGTATTAACCTAGCGTCTGTAGCATCAACAGTTTTGATTTATCACTGCAGTTATCTGCTATTGTGTGTCTTCTGTACCTCAAAGAAGAGAAATTAAACTATTTGCCAGTCTGAATTTCCACTAAAGGGAGCACTTACATTATCTGTTTGGTGAGCTCCTAGAAAGGACCAGGTAGTTTCCAGATGAACTAGCACGTTTACATAAACAATGGGCTCTTCCTGAGTCATTCTCCTGGAAAGTACCGTCACTGTGTTCCCAGGGATTTTCATAGCTATATGTGGTGAACACGAAAAAGTCCTGCTTTCTCTCGGTGGTATAGGGATTTTTTTAGTGATTTGCCCAGGGTGCCAGGGCAGAGGAGGAAGCTGAGTTTGTGTGTGCTAAATATCAGGGTGGTATCATGCATTGCAGACCTGTGATGAAGGTTATGTCTGGCTGGCTTAATACAAAAAAGCCACAGGCAGAGTGTTCTTGCAGATTGTCTGTCATTTCAGCTTTTTCCAAATGTGAAAGTGTGTGTGTCTTCTCCATGAACACTGAATCTCTGAGACAGAGCTCTGTGTTTACAGTTGCTCAGTAGTGCAAGGTATCTGCAGCTAATTTGCCTAGGCATCGTTCTGCTCCCCAGCCTCTGCTCCAGGCATTTCTAATTTACCTGTTGGATTTTTAAGTTGGGAAAGAATATGGCACCTGCCAGCAAAGAGGGGCAGAGCAAGATCAGGTTTTTCCAAAGCAGCACAAGGCTGGTTAGGACTTGGCCCATGCAGAACTTTGAAGTTGGTCTCAGTTGTGCTGAGACTTTCTCCCTGCCTTGCATCTACCAGGAGGTAATGCCACACATCTTCCTGCTTCTTGACTTGGAGAATTAGATATTCCTTTAACAATACCTTGGCTCTGGGAGGCTTCCCAAGGAATGTTTTTGTCATAACATCTGTCTGGGGGATAGGCCGGCATCATTGGGAACAATCAGGATCAGTTCTTACAGTGGGTGCAGTGCATCTTCACTGAATATATCACTGTTTTTCTGAGAGAGATCTCAGGTGCACTGCAGTGTAACCCATGCTGCTTGATAGGATAATAATGGGTTGGGATCTTTTCAGTTTTCTTTCAGATGTAATTTTTCACTCTGAATTGCTGGTCTTTTATTCATTTCTTTCTTTGGAAGTGAAGAGGTTGTGGGCTGCTGAGTTAATACAGAAAGTTGTTGCTCGTATGCTCTCGTCTTGCAGTGGAAACAATTTCTATTTAATTGGTTAAAATTGTCTTCTTAGTGGTCATATGTTGGACAGCTTCAAAGTGTTGTATTAGTACATCTAGACACTTAATTTGAGCAGTGGTGACACATACCAGGCAAGGTGACAGCTGTGCCAGTTAGCCCTGTGTCCATGCATCAGTGAATTTCTTTTTGAAGCAGATAATTGCAAGGATTTTAAACAAAGAATGTAATATTTAGCCTTTGACAGTTTCCATATCTCCACCAAAAGTTAATGCCACTGTTATTACACTGTGGTCAAATATTGTTACTTATGTGTTATGCACTATGTCTTCATGAGCTGTTTGATATTATTAATCCTAAGTTAAATCTAAGCAGTATCATACTTGAAGCTGACTTGCATCTTCCTCTTTCAGTCTTTTATAAGAAATCAATGTTAATGTGTAAAAGTTGGACGTGCACAGCTATTTTACTCTGTTAATTGAATTATGAAAAGCTTACAAGGAAAGCTTAGCACATCATTGTTAAAGCCTACTGATGTCTTACAAAGATGTTGTACTCTTAATATGGCAGTATATTACTTGCGTGCGGTGATAGCTCTAATTGGAAGCCTAATAGGATACAAGAGATTTCTAAGACTATTACTAATGATAATGTTTTTTAAGTCTGTGGGATTTTTTTATTGACAGTCCTTTGGGCTGAAGCTGGAAATAAAATGTGTGATGTTGAAATATTTCTCATTGGTTCAGAGGGCTGTATTCGGTTCTAATCGCACATCACATTTCTTGAGTGCTGAAGTGCTCTCGTCGGCAGTTCTGGTCGTATAAATTCCAACAGTAAATCGGTGCTAACGAAGTTCAAGCACCTGTTCCCGTTCAGTAGCTCCACCTTTAGAGGAGGGAGGGAGGGCGGGGGAATGATTGCCGGTGCAACTTGCAGTAATGACAGTGTGTCAGTAGGTTGCTAATAGGTACATAAAGAGGTGATTCCTTGGAGCGGTGGCTAAGGGTGCCCCAGAGAGTCCTTTTCAGTAAGTTTGCACAGTTAAGTTGGTGTCTTTCCAGAGGCAGAGCTTCCTGTCGAAATACAACACTTTTCCAGTCTAACGCACAAGTGGTACCTGCAGAGTACTGAGTGCCCAAATATATGGACCTGCACAGGACAGGGACAAGTCATTAAGGTGGAGTGGGATGCCAGGATGGAATGGCTTTTACTTTAATTTAATACTGATCTTGAGCTGTGTGGAGTTTTGTGTTCTGGAGAGAAAAATCTTTCCCTTGTGGCTGGTGCATCGTTTGCAGAGACTCTGTCTTCCTTTACTGCTTTCTTACATTCTTTCCTTTCCCTAGAAGTATGCTTTTAATCCTGACTTCACGATTGTTGAATTATCTAGCACCAACATATTGTGAAATTTTATTATTAGGTTAATCTGGGGGTAAAAAAAAAGTTAAGTTTGATAACAGAATTAATTCCCTTTCCTGATTCCCCTGCTGACAAGAACATGTTCACCAGTGCTGGGAAGAGCAGGGGAAAAAAAGTATCTCTGATCACTGTTATTATGACGATTTATGTTCTTGCAATTGTATTTCTGTTTGTAACGTTGTTATTAAGACATGGTGAGGTTAATCAAATGCATATTGTCATGTGCATATTGAATTTATTGTATTGCCTTTCCTCTGAAGTAATACTGCTCTGTGATTATTATAATATGAAAAGAGCCTGGTTTTTACCTTCTGTCTTAGAGGAGCCTTGTTAAAAGAAGGAGGAAAGAACAGCAATGCTAGTTTTCATTGTATTAGGAATGTTAAGATCCATCCCCTTCAGAACAAGGGGAGAAGAGATTTCTGAAGCCATGGTACATCCATGAAGGAAAAAGCTGTGTCAGCACCTCCCGTTACGCAAAAGGGTTTTCCAGCTCTAGCATCTTACAAACAAAATACTACCACAGCAGTACAGAAGGGAAGAGGCAGAAAAGGAGTCCTATACCATTAATGGCTTTCTAGGTTGAGCTGTACTTAGAAATACTCAGTGACATACAGCACGCTACCAAGTACGAGTGTCTGAGGATATCAGTAAAACTAATTTTACCAAGCAGACATTTGTTCTCTGCAACACCTTTAGTTTTTACTGCTTATAGTGAGCTGCTGGCAGGTTAGGCAGAATCTCAAATAAGCAGAGTTAATTTGAGAAAGTGCTGTTTTAATTTGTCAGAGTGATTTTAATTCCCCCTAAAAAAAGCAGTTCCACAATGCAAGCAATATCAACAGGGTAAGATCATGTGGTCTCATCTTAGAAATCAGTGCAGCAAAATGATAAAAGTGTAGAAAATTTTGACATTTCAGAGTGTCATCATTAATTTGGCTTCCTTCAATTATAGTATGAGCCTTTGTTTAACAATAATGCAGGATATATTTTAATTTTAAAGAACACACAAGATTAATAAAATGAACATAAATCCTTAATTTGTTTAGTATGGTCTTTAATGTGGTACAGTTTTATTAAGACTGAGATGGAAGAGCCTTTTCTGAAATACAGTAGGAAATTGTTCTTTGAAACTTAGCTCTTGTATTGTATTGATAGTGTAGTATGTTTAGGAGTAATTCTGGGCAATGCTCCTCTTGTAACTGTCAAGAGAAGGGTATGGCTTCCATCTTCTACCTCTAGTTTCTCAGCTTTGCTAAACAGTCTGGAGCACTGGTAAGTTCAGGTAAGATCTCTGAGTGTTTGAAAGCATTCAGCCTGCTTTAATCCTGTCTCTACTTTAGGTGGTGTATGAAGAGTAACAGTGAAATATTTCTTCCATAGCACACTTGAAGAATGTAAGAAGTTGTATTTGAGCTGTGGTAGTATTTCTAAATTATTTTGTTTTTTATCTCTTAGCGCTGGCCCCAAAGGTGATAACATCTACGAATGGAGATCAACCATTCTAGGACCTCCAGGGTCAGTCTATGAGGGAGGTGTTTTCTTCCTTGACATCACATTTACACCAGAATATCCCTTCAAACCTCCAAAGGTAAGAGACCTGTAGCTAGCATCTAAAGTCATGAGTGCTAAACATGAATAGCCTGCAGTGTTAATGGAACACAGCCCATTTGAAATCCACACTTCTTAAGAACAAACTTAAGCTCATTTTAGACATTACAAGGGTTTCTATTAGCTAATGTTAACAGCTTTTCCAGTCCTTTTGATAATTATTTTCGAGCTTGTTTTCTTTCTTCCTGCCTCTGTTTGTAAGAAGTCCTAAGCATTTAGTGCAAGCATTGGGACAGGACTGAGAAACTGAGAAGTAAATAAACTTGAGAAGAGGAGAAATGCAACAAATACTTATTTCTCAAGCAACTCGGGTTGTATGCTTATACTGTAAGCATAAGTTACATGTGTTTTGGCCACTGAAGTAGTATTTAATTTTTCTGTTTTGTTGGACACTTGTGTTGTTCACCTATTTGTACAGTAACAGATTTTCTGTAGGTGTGTTATATTTGTGGAGCTCTTACATTCCAGTGTTGTTGTGTTCCAGTGCTCTAAGGCAAATACCAGCACAAGTGAGTGTTATCTGGTGGTTCCAATATGTGGCCACAGGAAAAGTGTTGGGTTACAAGAGGTGCTTGTGTATACACTTGGTGTTTGTCTTGTATCTGGAAGCATTTATGTGCATGTTTAACTTTCTACTTAAAAGTTGTTTCATTGATGAGATAAATGCCAATGACTGCACCATCTTTCAGACTTCGGTCTAGTCTGCAGCGGAAAGGACTTCTTCAGGCCATCAGTCCATCTCAACACAACAGTGCTAATTGCTTACACAAGACAAATTAATACAAGCTTGCCAAATTAAGGAAACTGTTTGCCTGTTCTTGCTCACATAACTTCGGGGTTCCAGTAGTACCAACAGGTCCTTAAATTCTACCTCTAAGATAGGGCTTCAATTCACAAACAGCGTGGTCTACCTTGGGACATCTCTAGTGCTTTTCTGCTGACATCTGTCCATCTCTTTTTGGAGATTCTCTGGCAACACAGATGGTTCTCCTGTCAGAATTTAATTCAATTTAGAGTAGGTTTTTTGTTTGGTTGGTTTTGGTTTTGTTTAATTTGTTGAATATTTGTTGTCCAGCCAACTGTATGCAATTTATTATGTTGTGAGCCTAGTAAGCATTTAAATAGGGATCTTTTGCTTTTCCATGTGTACTTTGTTACACCTTTGCTTTCTATGCTACAGGTCAGAAACATTTATCAGCCCAGGCTTGTTCAGACTCACCATAGAATCCTGGAATGGTTTGGGTTGGAAGGGGCCTTAAAGATATCTAGTTCCAGCCTCCTTACTGTAGGAAGGTATGCCTTCCACTAGACCACATTGTTCAAAGCTCTATCCAACATAGCCTTAAAAATTTCCGGGGACAGAGCATCCACAACTTTTCTGAGCAACCTGTTCCAGTGCCTCACCACTCTCACAATAAGGGATTTCCTTCTAATATCTCATGTAAATTAACCCTTTTTCATTTTAAGGCTATGACTCCTTGTCCATGCCCTTGTAAAAAGTCCCTCTCCAGCTCTCCTGTGGGCCCCTTTAGGTATTGGAGGGCTGCTCTAAGGTCTCTCTGAAACCTTCTCTTCTCCAGGGTGAACAAGCCCAACTCTCTCAACCTCTCTTCATAGGAGAGGTGCTCCAGCCTTTTCATTGTCTTGATGGCTCTCTTCTGGATTCACTCCAACAGGTCCTTGTCCTTCTCATGTTGGGGGCCCCAGAGCTGGAGGCAGTGCTCCAGGTGGGGTCTCACAAGTGCTTGTGTTTGCTAGATAGAGGTGCAAGTGATGCCTTGGGAAGGCTGACCTGAAACAGAGACTGGACAGAGCTGGGGAATAAAGTAGATATTTATTGAAAGGCCTTTAGGGTACACCTTGGGCAGGACAAGAGCCTGACCAGGGCTATGCCCAAAGTGGACTTAGAATGGTAACAAAATGGATGACTGGTCACAAGGTCCTGTGCTTTTATAAGTTTTGGTCTATCTGCATATTGGGGCCCAATTGTCCAACCGCAGCCTCAGGTCGTGAGGTCTCACCCTTCTTGTTTCTCTCTTCAGTCCACCATTGTCTATGGTTTTGGGCATGAAAGTTGTACTCATTGTCCTTGGTCTTCAGCAGGAATAGGATTTTTTTTGTCTACCTACTCTGTGAAGAGGGTTTACTAGCACTTAATATGAGGCTCAGAACTACACCCCTAGGCAACACAGAATCTGAAAAACAAGAAAGCTAAAACTTAAGGCATCACAAGGACCTTGCACATTGCGTTGTTGAACTTCATGAGTTCATAGGCCCACCTCTCTCTGTTCCTCCTAGGCTACCTGTCCTTGCTTCCACTCTTTATAGAGTTTCTTTGTGTGTTTGAGTTTGTCCAGAACTTCCTTGTTCCCCCATGCAGGCCCTTTCCCCTTCTCTGACAGATGCATCCCATCAGCGCCCAGCAGACCAGGTTTCCGAAAGCAAGTCCCGTGATCTAAGTAGCCAGACCCCCGGCTGTGGCACCAGTCCCGTAACCATTTGTTGGTTTTCTAGATTTGACTAGCCCTCCTGAACCCTTTCCCTTTGACCAGGAGGATTGATGAAAAAACTACCCATGCTCCAGAGCCCTTTCCTGTTACTCCCAGGACTGCCTTATTTGGCTTCAGTATCTTTTCTGATATAATGGGTGTTTCCAATCTCTGAGCAGCAGAGTGGTTCTGTGGGGACTCCTCAGTCTTTGAGGGAAAGTCTCTTCCTGCAGGTCCTTGCCATGGCAAGCTTCCATTCTTCTGTGTTATTGGCTCCCCTCCCTCCCCTGTGTGGGAGTTTCTGGCTGTTTGGCTGTAGGCTGTGGGTCCAGTGCAGTTTGGAGCCAGCTGTCTAACTCCTCCTCAGCAGCCCTGATGCCACACCGGCTTCTCACTGCCTGCTACAGCTCAGCCAGCTGCTGCAGGAGGTCCTCCACATGGCCAACACTTTTTGCAGGCAGTCCTGCTGGCTGTCCTGCCCAAGTGAAAGGTCTCAGCACTGCCCGTAGTCCGAAGCCCACTCTGCAGCCTCTCCCTTCAGCAGCTCCATCTGGGTAGAAGTATCTGCCACTGGCAGGGTAGATGGTGCAAGTGCCCCAGGCAGAGTTGAAGCCCTTGCTCTCAGATGTGTTCCCACCATGCTGCTTTGAGGGTCAAGTAGGATGCCTTGCAAGACCATACTGTCACTACCAGAGCTACTGAGACAGCCCTGTATTGCCAAGTTCCCTGATGCAGAACCAAATAAACAGTTATGTCATTCCAGCTCAGCCCTGCTTTCTGCTCGGCACTTCTGACTGAGATCCTTTTGTCTTTATCTTTGGATCTAAACCCTCACCCAGGTGAAAAGAAGGGTGGGATTAAAACACCAAACACTTACTGTGTAAACATAAAACACTTACTGTGACCTTAAAAGACGAGTTTAGTGGCAATTCACTGTATTGTACCAGTTTCATTTAAATGGAGTCTTCTATCTAGAAAGGTCCAAGTTGGTTTCCAAACCACATGTATGCATGGAAGTAAAATACATGTAGCTTCAGTCTCTTTGAGATGGTATATAGGAGAAAGTGTGGTGGTGCTGTAATAGAACACACTTTTTTTACTTCAGGTTGAAATGAAGAACTTTCCTTTGAGAAGCAAAGCTGCTCCTGTATTAAAATCTACACTAGTGTTAATCAATGGTAACATGGAAAATGTGATTATCATATCACTCTTGCTTTATTCCTGCAGTTTTGTTGATTTCAGACTGTCCAGCTATTTGCAGTAGAGAGCAAATACTGTCTATGTTTAAGGGGTAGGCTAATGTAATTGCAGTGGCCTTCCTATAAATGCCTTTTAGGGCAAGAAATAAAAAACCAGCTAGTTGAAACAAAACCCAGTGTATATCACTGTGGTGATAAGCACTCACAGAACAGTAGAGTCACTTTAAAATAGAGTAGAATGTAATTTTAAAAGCCTTGATCTCTGAAAAGTTGAAGCTCTGTAAGGAAAAACGACTAGTAACCCTTGAATCTTCCTTGGTAAGCCCTGTAAGACCAGTGGAAGAAAACCTCTATGAGTCTTTGGTAACTCCTGTGTGGACAGTTCCTGCTGTGGTGGGCTGCCCAATGGCAAAGGGCTCGTAGTTGAACACATTTCATAACCTGAAAATGAAATGCCATTAAAGGATTTACTTTCTTAAATAAAATTAGGTGAAAATGGTTATCCTGGCAAGCCTCCAAGCCCTTAGGAATATGTGTGAGAGGTGTTGAGGCATAAACACTGACAAATGCTGTGTGGTTGATGAGCATCTTAGATGTGTGTGATGAAGGATATACAGGTGTAGCTTTGAGGACTGGGTCTAGCTCCAGCTGAGGGTTTGATTCAGTGTGTTGGAGTAAATATTTTTGGAGAGGATGTTGCTGTAGGAGAGCCAAAAGACTGTGCTAGAAGTGATATATAGATTCCTGTGAGGATATTAAGAGGGAGTGTGCTACTGTGCTTGAGGTTGGAGAAATGAAAGATCTTAAAATTTGACTTGGAAATGCATTGCATGGTACAAGGAACTTCAGTGGGAGAAATCTGACACAGGGGCAGATACTCACTTTCATGTCCTAAATATGTATAATGGAGTTCTTTTGCATTTAAGTGTGCATTCTATACAACACCTTGAAAATGTGAGTGTTAATCCATTCTCTGCTTTTTATGTTTTTTCATTTTGTGTGGTTTTGCCTGTGTTTCAGATAGCAAATGAATCAGGCACATGCTGGGTGTGCCTGGATTTGGGAGAATCCAATAAACAAGTATAATTAGAATTTAAGAGTCTAGTATTTGTACTATTACAATGGACATTTTCCCAAGAGTTACATTATAGTTTGGTTAGATTTCATTTACTGAGGTGAAAACAGTAGTTTGTGTTGACCTGGTGTGTGCTTTGATCATCTATATTAATAACCTCTAACCACTTCCTTCCACCCACTCCTATTCTGCTGCTTGTGTAAATTAACCTCTGCTATCACTTCAGGGTAAGGTCGAGATTAGCTCCTTTTATGTCTTTTCAAAAGCTGTGCTTAACTCCAGGTAGTTACTGCATTAATGTAATCTCAGGTGGGACATTAACAAGGGCTTGTTCATTTACACTATATTTTTCTTCTATTCCACATGCTGTTCTCTTCACTACCTTCTAAGTAACTCAGTTTCTTTTGATTTTGGTCTGAATGTACTAGGTTTATGTGAGTTTTTTCTTTCCTCTTTAGAGTGTAATGAGTATTTGCTTTAAATATTTTTGTTTGTTTTCAAGTGGGCCTCCAATTTCTCTCTCTTCCAATTCCATTTGGTTTCCCTGCACTGCTGGCTTTTGTGCCATCAGCAAAAATTGTAAATGGCAAACAGCTGGACTACATGTGTCTAACACCATCCTAGTTCTGAGTTACTGCTTAAGTGAAAACAAATTTAGATTTTTTCCACAGAGCTTGGTAGAGTTCCTCTAACTGGAGAAAACTGCTTTTAGTGCTGTGGATATCCCTTAAGGGTTATATCTTAAGGTGTATTAAGGAACCAGGCAGTTCTGCAAGTATGTGGGAGACTTCTTTCATTTTCACTTTCCCCTCTTTCATGAAAAATAATTTTAAAATAAATCTTCCTCTTAAAGGCAAACAACATTCATGCTTTGTTATCAGTTATTAGTCAACTGGACTGAGAGACTGTCTACAGAGTATTTAGCTTTTGTGCTGAGAATCAGGATTAACACCTTTCCGTCTTTACAAATTAGAACTGGTGACCTATGTTAATTTGGCCCTTATTGTATCAACTTGGAAATACTCCATGTTTCCCCTTCTGGAAGTGTTTAAACTGTCAAAATTGTTGCCTCGCTTACAGTTAGAAACCTTCTTGGAAGGAGACCAAAGGTGCAGGTCAAACACAGAAATACTGAGCAAGCAGCAGGGCTGGGCTGAGGGCTGCTCAAGAACCCAGGGCAGAGCCATTGCCAGCAATTGCAAATGCCACGAACGTGGTTTGCCCTGAACAGTGTGGGCTGGGGCAGGTACGGCAGAGACAGATCCGCCCTCTGCTCAGGCTGCTGCACGTGGACTTACACATGACTGCAGGGAGTAATTGCTGCCTTTCCTCCCAAGATTAGATGACATGGGAAACAAAGGTCATTTAGGTTTCTTGTCTGCTATACCTCTAAGGCTCCCTATGTAGAAAGCATCAGGAGTTCTTGGTTTTGGAGTGGCAGCTTGTTGCAGAAGGTGTGGGAGGGTAACACATCTCTGCTCTCTTACAGTCATTTTGCTATTTCCCCCATTATGTGCAAACGTGCAGGGATTTGGGGTTTCCTTTGTTTGTTTCCTGTTTTAATCCAAATTCCAAGCAGCTCACAAGAAATAAAGCACAAAATCTCCCCAAGCATGCGGTGTGGGTGTCTCCTGTGTGACAAGTAACCGCTTTTGCGAGTCCAAAAATAGCCCATGTGCTCTGTGCATTGGGAGCATTCTTGGAAACACTGCATGGATTCAGTGCATGGGGACATGCCGGTCACCAGGGTTCTGTAGCTGGGTCATGCCACCCCATGCCTGCTCCCCAAGCCTGTTAGAATGAGTGTCACAGGAAAATATTTTGTATCAGAAAAGCAGTAGAGAAAATGAGGATTGAAAGGCAAGTTTTGTTTGCAGACTGGTCCCATCTCGAGAGAAAGCACTAGTGTGTTCTTGTCATACCAAGTGTGTTTTGCAAATACTCCTGTCACTTATGAACAGACAATAAAATTTCTAGGTGTGGATAGCTGACAAATTTGGTGGATTTAGGACATGAACTCACCAGCCTTTATTTATGTGCATCAATCCTAATCCGTGCAAATTGCACCAAATTTGTTGTTGCTGTTCAGTGAGTCAGGGTAAGGCCTCTCAGCAGGTCCCGTGGTGTTCTGAGAAGGGCTCCTGGTGCTTCTGTTTCCCTTTCGGATAACTTCTGTGGCAAGCTGCCTAGCTCAGTCACATCATGAAAACAAGGAAATCTAACTAACTTCCCCCATTGCTAAGCCTCTTAGAAGTGATGGAAGCTGTGATTCCAAGTTCCTTGGCCTGTCTGGAGGAGTCCAGGAGAAAAATGCTGGTGTTAAGGACCCAGGTCCTTTTGTCACTAGGAATAAAAAGACAAAAATTAATTTAAAAAAAAAAAGGCAAAAAAAATTTAAACCCACCACAACCTGGGTTTTGCGTTGACCGTGGAAGTTGGCTCCTTTTCGGAGCGGTTTCTCATTTTTGTTCTGAATCCGGCTCTTTTTTGTTTCCGCCGCGAGAGGGCGGCGGCGGCCCGGGGAGCCCGGCGTGGCTCAGCCCGGGACCCGGCTCGGCCGGCGGCCCCGGCGCTGCTTCGCTCCGTGGCTCGGAACTCCTGTCCTGACCCTCCCCACAGCGGTGGCACTCCGGCGCACCCGCTCACACCCCTCTCTTGCAGGTAACGTTCCGGACAAGGATCTACCACTGTAACATTAACAGCCAAGGCGTCATCTGCCTGGACATTCTAAAAGACAACTGGAGTCCAGCGTTAACCATTTCTAAAGTTCTCCTCTCCATCTGCTCCCTCCTCACAGACTGTAACCCCGGTAAGTTCACCTGCCGCCTTGCATTCCTCCCAGCACCTAAATAACGTGGCCCTTCTCATTCCTTTGGTATGGCCGGCTGAGCTCATGCCTCCGGTGGAGCACATTTCTGTCTCCAGGGCAGTCAGGAGGTGGGGAGGTACACCTCACCAGCCTGCTGTTCACTGCTCCTCAGGCTGACCCATGGGGAAACAAACGATCCTCCTTCACTCCTTCCCCTTCCAAATGCAGTCTTCGCTGGTCTGTAGGACTACAGTAATTCAGTAACAGAGTTAGAAGAGCAACAAACAGTTCTGAAAACAGGGGGGTTGACCTTTTACTTTACTTCCGTTATCCATTTAAAAGAAGTGACCAACTATGCCACAAGTGGTGATCACTGCTGCTCTAACCCACCCACTGTCCACACGAGTTAAGAGGAATATGTCTTCATTTCCAAAGTCATTTTACAGGTTGTATTTTTATATGTCTAAAGAGGAGAGAAGAGCCAGATTCCACAGTGAACTAAATCTGTTGTACTGAACCCCTGCTAGAGATTTCATCTTTCCTAGAAGGCAGATTTACATTGTTACAAGTACACTTAGCACATGAGTATCTCAGGCACCCTTAGAAGGAATAAAATAAACCTCAAATGCATGAATTGGTGAAAACCCTCAATAATGAAAAATATGATTGATTGTTTTGTCTTAAACTTCTTAAAACTTTATTGGCATTTCACTCTATTAAATTACAGATTAGTGCATCACCATAAATACACAAAATCAGAGAAAATACAGATCATCAATTCAGCATGTTTAGGTTGTTACAGTGTACCTTACCTGTGTGTTTGCCTTGTATGAAATTCACACTTCAGCTTTATTTAAAAGTTTTTATTGGGTAAGTTGTCTGAAATAAGCGGTGTGTTTCCTTTTCAGCTGACCCCCTGGTTGGAAGCATTGCCACTCAATATATGACTAACAGAGCAGAGCATGACAGAATGGCCAGACAATGGACCAAAAGATACGCTACATAAATTGGATTTTCATCAAACTCTTACATTATTTGTCTGTGATGGAAAGAGCTGCTTATGATTTTGAAGGGGTGGGGGGAGGGAGGGTGCTGGTAAAGAGTAGGGTATTTCTATAACAGATTTTATTCAGTCTTTTATTTCCTAAGATTTTGTTGTTGTAACTTAAGGTATCTTGCTACAGTAGACAGCTAGGATTTGGAATAGCATACTTTAAGACTGTAATTAGTTCAGCAATATTAGCTCACATATAGTACCGAGAAGAATGTAAACTTCTTAGACTTCTTTGGTTTTCAGTTTGCTTGCAATATGTAAAAGATTAAAACAGCTTAATTTTGTACAGGTATATAGGTTGACATTTATGTAAAAGTCCTTTCAAGACTCTACACACTGTTTTTGCTTTTTGTTTGTTTGGGTTTGAGGGATTTTTTTTGTTCTGGGTTGAGGTTTGTTTTTGTTTTTTGTTTTTGGTTTTTTTTTTTTTTGTAAAAAGATGTTGGGATTGTTTTTCCCTATGGAGGGCACATTGGTATTTAACAAATCCTTTTTAAAGACTGTCATCTCATGATTGGTAATATGGAGAGGTGGATATATGGCTTCATATATGAAAGGAGAAGTAGTTAATGTATTATTTTATAAGCCAATCTATCTTTGTGAAAAGAATAAAGGGTTTAATCAGGACTTACGGTAACCTGTAGTGAAATACCTTAAGCTGTTTAACTGTAAGGTGTGGAATAGGAGTCACTCAGTGGATTGGTTGTATGTTGTGGGCTACTTAAGTCTGCATTTGTTACTGTGCTAATAAAAAGATGTTTAAAAAAAAAAGAAGAAGAAAAGACTTCTGCTTAGTCCCTTGCTTTGTCATTTTGCCAGAATGGTGTCTCTGTATGCTTTGGAGGATTTATGATGTGGTTAAGGACAAGGGATATATCCAGGTGAGTGCACTGACTGCTGCTATTTTAGGAAGACAGTTCTAGACAACCATACAATGAATGACAGCGTAAGGCCTTCACAACCATTCACTGAGTGTTGTGCAGGAACCTGGCCATGAGGAGGGAACTTCCCACAAATTCCACGGTAGTTACATTTTAGCTTAAATTTTCACAGTGTTGCCTCTGCAGGACTGCACCTTGTTTGAAAGTACAACCAGAAAAGTGTAAGCTATTTGGAAGGGAAAGAGGCAGGAAGTAAAAGGAAGAAAAGAATATCTAGATGCTTTTCTGATGGAGTGGTCTATTCCCACTTAGAAGAGAAGGAATCCGTGTCCTGGTAAGGTAAAGGAGTATCTGTAGATCCTTTAACGACCTATAAAGATTATCTCCTAGAGACATAGTGTTTACATTGAGGTGTGTAGCAAGAGGGCAATTAGTTGTGGATATGGCATTTCTGACCACTCCCTTAAGGTAAAGGCCGGAAGCACAGATTCATTTTCACATGGCAAGTGCTTCACCTTGCGACATTCTTGTGAGTGCTGCGTGGTTATCTCTGCTCTCAGATTTGGTTTGGTTCTTTAAAATAAATTCTGTATGTATTTCATTTAAATACTTCTCCTATCTAGATACAGAGCAAATCTAACTTGGTCCAAAGTAATTTGTTAATGAGAAATCTCCTTTCCTTTGCTGGGTGGCTGTGGGTAGTAGCACTTTACTCTCATCAGCTGAACCGCTGTCATTTGACACAGTGTATATTTTGGTGTATGAGCTCCCTCAGCTGTTTGCCTGTTTGGTATATAGCTATATCACACTAGGAGCATCTCTGGTAATCTTTCCCTCTCTTCTGAGCAAAGAGTAAATGGCTTAATCTCAGTAGGTTTTTGCCAGCTTCTTGCTTCGTGCCACCAGGACATGTCAAATTAACTCTTGTAACTGGTGGGGCAACTGATTTTTACAGTGTTTATTCCGCAGGGGAGAGGCTATAGAGGAACAGAGAAAGATGTTTGCATTTACTAATTTGTTTTTCTTCTTTATAACAATTTTTCTCCATTATCTTGTGAAGGGACTCTTGTTTTGCAGAAGGTAAGTGATCCCAGTGACCTAGAACAGGGTTTAAGTCAGTGGAACAGTAAGAACAAAATACATGTTCTGCCCATTAGCTACTGAGTTACACTCTGTACTTTGCTTACTAACCCTATGTAAAACTCTACTACAGCAAATTTCATTTTTACTCAGTACCAGCCATTGTGTGCATATCATTTGCAGATGAGACACGAGATTTTCCATCACTTGTCAGTAAAACACTTAATACTTAGAAAAAACATCAGAATTAAGTTTATGAAAGAAAACAGTGGGTGATGATTTTTTTTTTAATCTGAATGCCTTGAATAATCTAAACTCTAAATTTAGCCAAATCAAAGAAAATATGTTTGCCTTTATGTAGCCTATTTGGAAAAATGGCCTTAATCATTTAGAAGGTCTGTTTCTCTTGCCTGTCTTGAAACATTTTCAAGTCCTGGGAATCAAGTGAACCGAGTTAGCAAACTACACTTGCATTGCACAGCTCTGGCAGCCCACAGGTGACAGCAGTCTTGGCAGAAGAATTGGCACCGAGTCTGCAGCATGCAGAGATGGACAGGAACCAGTCATCCCCATTCTTTCCATCTCCAGGCATTTTAAGTTCATTCTGACTTGTCAACCTGCACTCCTTTGGCTGAAGGGCCAGCTTTAGTGATGTGCTGTTAGTAGACATCTTCACTTGTTTTGATTGATCCAAGGCTGATTCAAATCCCTTCTACAAGAAGGGCTCTGCAGAGCTGAAGAGGAACATGACCCATTCCTTGGTAAGAGGTTGCAGCGAGGAGGTGAACCACTGCTGCTCTGAAGTCACCTCCACTTCCCGGGCATGCAGGCAGATAGGGAGTCTTCTGGGTAGGGAGAAGCCTGGAGTACACGTGTGTTCAGTAGGAAATGAGTGAGGAGGGAGTGTCATGCTGCAGCATTGCTGGGGACAATGACTATTACTGGCCAGGTGGGGGGAGGTCGTGCTATAGTGCTTACTCAGCCGCAGTGTTGCAATGGAAACAATTGTATGTTCCTAGCAGGGCATTAGAAGAGCTTGCTCATTCATAATTGCTCTCTTATCTTACCCCTTGGCCATAGCAATTCAAACTATATTGAGCAAAGCACATAAGGAGTTTCGTCTACCTTCATTATAATGGTAGGGATTCCTGCTTAATTTTCAGTGAAGTGTACTGCTGCTCTGACATTAATAATGCTGACAGGCTTTGGTAATGCTGACAGGCTTTATTAATCAGTATTCAGGAAGAGCACTACTATGAGCTTAATTGTGATCATTAAGCACACTATTTAGCAGTTATGATATGACAGTGCAAATACTACTTGTGGTTTTGCTGATTCACAGTGAAATTCTCAGTATTTGTTCAAAAGAGGATTAATTTAGTGGAAAATGCTGGGTACTTCACTCCTTCTCCCTGCTCTTGCCTTCAAATATAAAGAAAAGCTAGCATCAATCAGTACAGGTTGTTAGATGCCAAAAACTGGCCCATCTCTGGGAAAAGTTGTTCTTTCTGTCACTCTATATATCCCCTTTTGTTCAGTTTACTGCCAGGCTAGCCTGGGATAGCAGATTCCTGCAGCACACAGGTTTGCCAGTGTTGAGTCAAACACAGCACATGCAGTTGTGCTCCTGCAGCCAGACCATATGCAGGTATTTCTGGGCATTTACCACAGGGATGTCTCCAAAAAGGCAGCCTCCTACCCTCCTTAGTCCCCACCTGCAGAATCATACAGCACTTTGTACCAGTTGTTATCTGGCCTAGGGAAGGTGGATTGTTGCAGCTTGCCTGAGCAGCCAGGTAAGCATGCCCCAAGCAGAGCCCAGCAATACCTCCTGCATACAAAATCGACCAATCTAATTCTCAGTAAAATTACCACCTATGGGAATGTGACTGATTTGTAGTGGACACGCTGGAACAAACCCACAGCTGTGTTGTCCTTAGGTTGTTGTTCAATCAGTGAGTGCTCTGAGAGCTTTTCTGGTTTCTGCAAATGAATTCCTGACCTGAAAGCACTGCTTACTAGATTTTGTTGACAAGATTCATGTTGGGTTATTTCCCAAAAGATATGGGTGGTGGTTTTTTAATTATTTTGTTGGGGATTTTTTTTCTTCCAGACACTAGCAAAACATCAGTGGCTAAATCTGTAACTGTTTCTCCTGCTCCATACCCTTCTCCTACAGCAAGACACTGATTTCAGCCTCTTGCAGCATCAAAAAAGCCCTGTGGCCCTGTTTAAGGTCCAGGTAAAAGAACTGTTCCCATTTCAAATGTATCACCTTTCCAAATTGAATACTTTATTGCAGCTAATACTTTTTGTGACTACAGGCTATAGCTCTGCAGAGGGATTATATACTGGTAAGCTTGTTGATTTGTCCCTCAACATGGCTGTATCCAGGCACAGTAAAAGCCCTGCTAGAGAGGTATCTGTCTGTCCCTTCCTCCTCCATAACCCTGGCTGCAAAATAACTGTTCTCATAAAGTGCTTTCTGAGGCTTTTACCACCAGTGGCTTTTTCAAGCCAAGTCTATGAGAAGGAAGGATACCTCTTAGCTATAAGCTTGCTGATTTTATTGCTGAATGATATTATTGCTTTAAGTGAAACTGCAAGGATCAGATAGCACAAAAAGGACTTGGACTGTGACCTGGCAGCAGGAGACAATGCAAAGCTAGTCTAGTTTTCACAGTTATTCCCTTTGCTCTTCCTTCCAGGCAAGGGAAATGTTGATTTGTTCTGGGACTGGGACAGTTTGCTAGCTAAGAAGGTGAAAGGTTCAAGCAGGGTTTTCCGATCTGTCACAGTCACTTCCCACAGTCTCACTTTCTCGGCCCTTGCCCATTGCTGTGCTGCTTCTGTTTCCACTTGCCTTTGGTCCAGGAGGTCAGTTTTGTTTCCCAAGACAATAACTGCAACCTACAAACCAAACAAGAGGGTGAGCTTTATACTAAAACCATCCACCAGTCACAATCCTTTTATACAGCAAGGAAGTAGCAACACAGTTCAGACTTGTTCTGTAACTTAGCATTGGCACAAGGTAAGTTGCATGTAGTTTGGAAGATCAGGGTCTGGGATTTGAATTAGCCTCATCTGCTTATGGGTTGGAAGCTTATTTTACTCATAGGATATGCAGGACTTCCCCTTCTCACCAACCTACTCCCCACCCTTAATGATTGCTTGAAGGGAAATAATACCCAAGAGATCCAAAGTTAAACAGCCCTATTCTCCACTTACTCGGCAATTGAGCTGCCGTAGACAAATGATAACAGCATGACATCCGAGTAGGTCACAGCAGCAGATGCTTGAGAGATGAAAAAATGCACAGCAGCAGAGAAAACCTAGCTGCCACAGTGGTGGATTTTGCCCTGTTTGTTTGTTTCACAAGCCGCATCCCGCGATATAAATAAAGCCAACCGTGCCAGCAGCCCGGGCAGGCTGGGCTACGGGGCCCCTCTCCCAGCTCAGCCCTGCCGGCTGCCCAGCCCCAGGCACCACCTGAAGGATGGAAGGGGACAGTCTGCCGAGAGGAGCAGATAAGCACCAGCAGCGTTCTCGGGGGAGCAGTTTCAAGAGCAGCTGGTTAGCTAAGGAGAGCAGCACAGCAGTATCAACTCAGATCTGCAGTTGTGAGGATCCATCAACGACTTGCGTATCACCCAGTGTATCAGTCCAGGGTGGCTGAGCTCTGTAAGTACATGAAGCCTCCCCAGTGCTTCAGCTCTAGGAAGTGCCAAAGGCAGTGCCGGCCATGTGAAGCTACTCTCCTCCTTATTTTAAGTTAACTGTTTTCTAAAAATGTTTTACCAGCACCAGCTCTTTGGGGAAACCATGATACATTTTGAGCTCAAGGTCCTTAGTTAAACTGTTTTCATCTCTACATTAGTGGTTTGACAAAGATCAAGTGATAAAGTCCTCTCTTGCTGATGATTTGTGGCGTTTGCTGTGGCCACACCTGCTTGCTCTTTCCTGTTCATCAGTCTAACTCCAAAATGGCTTATGCTTCTTTCCAGCTAGAGATGTTTGTCCTGTTCCTGTGAGGTTTGAGGCTTCCTTTCTTTTCTACAGCTGTCCAGGGTGTTCGGAAAAATGCTGCCTAGGGGTTTTTCTCCCCCTCTGTGAGCGCTTTGAAAGAAGCTATAATCTTCATGTGTATTTACCGCATGCTCCAGCTGAATTTTAGCTATGGCAAAGCTCTGTCAGTATAACAGAACAAAACCTCTATTTAGTATAAAATTTGGCCAGTCTTTAAGGTGCGTGCTGGAGAGCCCCCACAGCCAGCAGAGGCAAGGAACCAGCCATCAGTGCTTTCTGTCATCTGCCACACAACAGGAGACTGTGCCACTCAACGAGTTGAAGTTCTGCCAGCTCAGAAGCACCATTTGTGGAGATACATCTCCAATTCAGTAAAGAATTCATTCTAGCAGAACCCAGACTTTAAGTCATAGAATCATTAATTTGCTGATTAACAATTTACCTTAAGGTGGACTCTTGATCTCACCTTGTATACCTTAAAGCCTATTTTTTATGGAAATCACAGGAATGAAAACTGTTTTATCCATCTTACTGTGGCCACCACTTTTTAAACTATCTTCAGTCAAAATCACAATTTTAAGCTCTCCAAAAGGATAAGCAAATTGGCTATTTTCTAAAATACTTGCATGCAATGAGAGAGAAGAGTTCTGACAGGTAACACAGACAAGCAGGACACAGATCCTGTTAGGGCTGTGACTCCCTCTCTGCATTACAACATGCTGTATAGTACCAAATCAGGGCCATCACAAAACAGTGCCTGGGAAAGATTTCCTGCTTGTCCACCTTTCCTTGCCCTGCAGGGGAGTTATGCTTGACTCCTGTATCCCTGATATATGTGACAGGCTGCAGCTCACACCAGCCCTACCACCTAACATACCTCTCCTGTGACTGCACATTCGTCTGCCGTCAAATTTGGGCCTGCCTTCCTCCACCACCCTGTGTGCTGTCAGTACAAAACAAGTTACATTTTTGCAAAGTCTCTCCCTACCATTATCCAATTAATTCTTCATGCATTTTTTTTTTCCTTTTAAACACCATAAAACAGGCATTTGGAAAGCTGTAGGCCAAAGACATGTAACAGGGAAAACCACTCCAGAATATAGATACTTAGGAAAAGCCGTAATGCTAATGCCACATGCAAGTTATATTTGTTTAGCTAAGCTGGAACACTGTCAGCTGAAAACACTTGCTGCTTTCTAAGGGAAAATAGAGCAGTCATTTCACACAATTGAATTGATTCAATATGGTTGTTAAAATACATTAAAGCTGCTTTGCCAATTGACTAATGTCTGGGAGACCCATTGTCAATTACACTAGTTTGTAAGCCATCAAGTACATGAATACAAAACAAACAAAGATAATGCCCTTCGTTATATTATTCTATGCACTTGACTTCCCCTGTACAATATCTAGAACAACATGAGCTGCACTGCTGTAGACCATATGTTTTATTAGTCATAAGTATCCTGGCCAGTGCATTCAGCTGACTGAATTTTAGCTGTAGTAAAGGAAATAAGGAGGAAAAAAAAGGCATTCTTTTGAATGACCTGCATGACATGTGAATTGAGCTTCCCTGGCCTCCTTTTTGCTGGATTCCCCAAGGCTGTGTGTACATTCATTTTCCTTTATACACGATGACGGTTATAGAAACAAAAGCTGAGCTTTGCGACCTTAGCTTCCTATCACTGATACAGCATTTAGCCAACCATGCATTTACCTCCTTTTTGTCCCTGAAGACGTCGATCTCCTTTTTGAGCAGTTCGACTCTTTGGAACGCCTCGAGGCTGGTCACGGCATACACCAGGACGAAGCCGTCAGCCACAGAGAAATAGTGTTTGGGCAATTCCACGCCCTCCTGCAGACCCCTGGTGTCATAAAGCCGCAACTGTTCCTTCACGCCTCGGTCTGTCTCCACCGATGCCAAATACACATCTTCCATTGTGGCACCTTCCTCTAAGCCTGTTTGAAAACAAGCAGGAATGTTCTACTGCAGTAAGTACAGCCTCACTGTAAGAATTCTTTGCAGTGCAGCAGAATTTTGCCCCACAGTAACATGCTTTCAGTGCATGTTTTATGGAGTGACTTGGCCAGGCCTTGACCTTGCCTGGCATCTCCATAGAGGGTTGTATTCATAGATGACTGCACCAGCCATTTCCAATAGAGACACAGTAAATACATTAACATGTAAGCACATGATTATGCCTGTAAAATTAATCCATACAACATGAACATTCAAAATAGGATAAGATATATGCTCTCCTCCCAAGTTTTCCAAACTCCAACCACCCAGTTTTACCAGTTTTATGCCAAACATGCTGCAAAACGAGCCTGCCCAAACATACCCTTTTGGAACAACAGACAGGGAATACCATATAGTCAAGTACTAACATCTTAAGCCTACTTCTTTGCCTCATAATGAGCTGGATCATGCTGCAGAAACAGGAGCCAAAGGAATAATCCTGGAAATTAATGTCTTCTGGTGGTACAACTAACCAACAGGTGAAATTAAGCCAGAAAGGGAAGGGGGTTTTTGCAAGCAAACAAAGTTGCATACTATAATACACAGTGAGCTTTTTCCAATCCCCTAGGGATTTAAAATGACTTAGATTTGCTAATAGGAACAAGTTCACTTACTGCAAGGCAAAAGAGCATGCACAAGGTAACAAACTTTCATATATGTATCACCTGTTCCACCCTGACTATCTGCATCCTGGCCCTCCATCCCTCCTCCTCTCCACACAGTAAATGTGAGGTAATTCAAGGCAGCTTGTTTTGAACTAATTAAAATTATTTTTCCTAAGCCAAACCTGAAAACACACAAACCACCTTAGCTTTGTGTTCCTCCTGGATGCAGGTGCACAAGGTTACAGGTCAAAACAATCTATGTATAGTATAGCTGGGCCACTTTCAGAGTTGGTTTCAAGTATTCATCTAAGCCCTCTGCAACCCACATTTTTGCCTCCACTGCACTCCTACATACAATTGTTTGCTGTTGCAGGACTACAATAATGAGTCCTGCTTTATTGTCTTTGTCTGCCAAAAAAGGACCACTTTAGTGTATTGTTTAAGAAAACACAAGGGATTATCTGGCCTATGAAAATAAGGATTTTGCTATATTCAATGATACTATTCAAAACACTTCACATTGACAAACAAGCTAAAGCATTCCACCCACGCAGATGGTTTCCCGTGATGTATGCAGCATTCCTGTGCAGGAAAGTGGCACAAGCTGTTCTTTTTGCCCCTCTCTGTGCAGTCTTCATAGATCAAACTCTTATTAGGTTTCCAAAGATTTAATTTATCTCACCTCCAAATATAGCCACGCTAATGTGTGGGAGCAAAACCAAGAACAGAAGGACAAAGCAAAGGAAAGAGGAAGCACAAATGCATCCTATATGATTGTAGAATGTGTTAAAGGGGCATTTTTAAAGACTGGGATAGTAACGAAGTCCTTTCTGGATATAGCACTGCTGTTTAGACACAGCACTATATTCTTGCTCTGCCTCATTGCATTGTACAGACAAGTCAAGGAAATAACTTGGGCATCAGTAAACATGGCTTTGGCAAGAAGGAAGGAACCATAAATACCTAAGTTTTCTTTTTAGAAAGCAACAAACAGTATTGTACAGTTTTTCATCCTCTAAATGCTACACTGTAATTCAACAGCCTCTAATATATCCATGTTATCCTGTGACAATCTCTTCCTAATGGCATTAAAAGCAGCAGTGAAAAGTATGACTTTTAACCTCCTATTTAAAAACCAAGAGGAAAATTTAAGACCTGGGACTTAACAGAATACAGTAACAAATTTTGATGTGAAATAGCGGGAGCACTTAGGAGGGAGTTGAAATTTATGCACCAGTATCAGATTCCAGAGGTGAAATTTCACCTACATGCACTGGAGGAGGGAGTATATGCAAGTAGTTTCCTAAGTAAACATAGATAATTTTTAGAAATACCTGTGTCACCTTATTCTACGCCCTGCTCCTGAAGCCTAGACCATACACCAGCTGTATCTTTCTGACAGTGACATTTACACTTCTTGTTAGTAGCATCCCATTAAAACACTTCCTAGGTCTCCATTCAAACATGGGTCAGGAAAGTTGTTATAAGAGAAGCAACACTAGTCAGTGTCCTAGAAAGGCGCTGGCACCACCCCATCCTCCTTGCCACAAAGATCCTGATTCTCCTTCCCTTCACTGGCATCCCCAGGCATCTTTCCACCATCTCTACCTGGATGGGCAAGGGCAGCTTGTGCTGGGAAGTTACTGTCCTGTAGACTGCTGCCAGCTTGAGCAGTTTTTCCATGGAGCAGAGCACTGCAGTGGGCCACCTTTCAGGTTCAGAAGTTAGGGGAGTGAAGGGGAACTAACAAGACAGTGTCATGCTTCCTTTGAAAACTAAAGATATAGAAAAGTTGGAGAGGGAAAGGAGGGATAGACAGAAGTGATGCCAATCTCTAGCACCTACTTTGCTGGTGCAAATCTTAGGAGAGGCAGAAAGGTCTTTGTTTTTTACCAACTGCTGCCACAGAGGAACTGCAATGGGAAGCCTTAGTCATAAAAAGGGTGTTGTTCCAACCCCTTGTGGCTTCCCAACGAGGAAAAGAAAAGGCTCAATATACTAATGAATACTGCACACTCAGGCTAGGCACAGCAGATAGACTGCAAATACCTAAGTAAATCAAAATTTCAAGAGGCATGGAATTTCGAAAGTTCCCAGTTGAATCTTGAACATTACTGCACTACAAATTTTGTGTCCTCTTGAGTACTTTTGCAGATCTCCTGTGTAATCTCTTTTTCCCTTTTTCCAGAGGAATTCAGCACAGAGCTCCTAAAACCTGCTATTCCTTATGTTTGTAAACTGCAGAATAACAGGCTTTTCTTATTTAGATCTCAAAAGACAGTGTATCAGAGGATCTCTGACTTGGGAAAGAGCTGGACAAACCTCAAGAGGAGCTATCTATTTAGATTTAGCTGCTAGGGAAGTACTGGTCCCACTAACAAATAGCCAGGTTGTAACCCTCGGTTATATACATTCAGTTCCATTTTCATCTATTTCTAAAATGCAAAGCTGACTGCACCTCTATTACCAGGTAGTTTTAATTTAAGAAGTGAAGATGTGAAAAGGTGTCTCTGCCCATGGCAAGGGCGTTGGAAGAAGATGATCTTTAAGGTCCCTTCCAACATGAGCCATTCTATGATTCTGTGAATGCATAATTTAGTTAATTAGCCTCCACATCCAAAGTGTGTAAGCCAAAACCCCAAATCCCTCCAGCTGGAACAAATGAAGCTATTTCTCTCATTATGGCTTCTACCACAGTAATACATGGTGCTTTCACTCCTAGCTAGTAAGAGGATCTGAAGTAGCTGCCTATGAATAACCTGACCATACCAGCTATTTACACAGCCAGGAGGCAGAGGTAAGTTTTCTACAAGGGAGAGTTCTCATCTCCTTCTCTTAAGCTGATGAGCTTTAGTATAGGCTGAGAGGCCAGAAATATTTTAAAGGCAGAAGGAAGACTCATTTCTGCACCATCACTGAACAGGAAACTGAATACTGTTTAAGGAAAAATATCCATCGTTTTTACAGACATGTCCTGTGCCAAAGCTGAGCCAGCAAGTCTGCTAGCCTGGTCAAGAGAGGTCAGGCCAAGCAGTGCCAGGTACCAACAGGTACTTAGTGGGACAGTCTTCTGCTGCCAGTCAAGGACCCTTTTCATGACTGAGGAGATAAGACTGGCTCTCCTTTCTTCAGGACACCAAGAGAAGGTGGAGGATTTGGACAAACACAACACTTAAGTCAGAAAAAGAGAGATCATCCCAGGGACCAGGCAATCACAGAATCATAAAATAGTTCAGGCTGAAAAAGATTTCTAAGATCATCAAGTCAAACTGTTCAATCAGCACTGCCAAGCCCACCGCTCAACCATGTCCCCAAGTGCCACATCTACACGGTGAATCCAGGAATGGTGATTCCACCACTTCCCTGGGCAGCCTGTTCCAATGCCTGAATACCCTTCTAGTGAAGACATTTTTCCTAATATCCAATCTAAACCTCCCCTGGCACAACTTGAGGCCATTTTCTCTTGTCCTGTTCTTTGTTACGTGGGAGAAGAGACAGACCCCCACTTGGCTACCCCCTTGTGTCATGTATCTGCAGAGAGCAATAGGGTCCCCCTTTGGAGCCTCCTTTTCTCCAGGCTGAACAAACCCAGCTCCCTTAGCTGCTCCTCATCACAGTAGTGCACCAGACCCTTCCCTTCACCAGCTTAATTTTCCTTCTCTGGACCCACTCCAGCCCTTCAATGTCTTTCTTGTAGAGAGGAGTCCAAAACTGAACACAGGATCCGAGATGCTGCCTCATCACTGCCGAGCACAGGGGGACAATCACTGCCCTGGCCCTGCTGGTCACACCATTTCTGATACAGGCCAGGCTGCCATCAACCTTCTTGGCCACCTGGGCACACTGCTGTACCTCTACATGTACCACATACATATGTGCAATCCTTAACAACTATCTACCCTGACCTATGGTGATACATGACTTAATGCTAAATCTGCATCCATTTCAAACATTTCCTTTTGTTTTTTTTCTAATTCCTTGTATTAGTTTGGCAAGAGTGTCTGCCATGCAATACCTACATTATTTTACATGGCTCTGAGACCATCTCTCATCTATTTGTCCTCTTCCATCTTGGGACACAAGGCAAACTCCCTTGCAGTTTAAAGCCTAGCAGAAAATCCAATACCAGATGTCATTGCTCACACACTACAGGGACACAGACAGTCCTTTTTTGGGGTATTGCTCCTTCCTGAGTATTTTTTCCTCTTTGACCCCAAGCAATCTTAGTGCCTTTGCAAGAGTGTTAGCTGATGACCATATAAGTAACTGGCACTTAGGGACTTTATCCATGACAAGCCAGGGAGACCTGAAGGTGCATGTTTTTCCAGGAAAAGAAACAGCGCAACTGGGTTTACAGCACCATCACCAAGCACACAACCAGGAGCACGGGCTCAAAGCCAAGGGCTCTACATAGCAGCATGAAACCTCCAAGGACTCTAATCACTTCCCTGACACCAGCTGTGCCACCACTCCTTTTTACAAGAAAGTCAACAGGAGGCAGGGGAGCATTGACAGACTCCTGGCTGATTTACAGCCAGGAGGAGACCCTCGTGACAGTGGCTGCGACACCTTGGTGAATGGCAGCAGACCTTGTGCTCTGAGTTCTAGCGTGCCTCTTGTCACTGAGAGGAGGATGTGCCTGCCATCAGAACGGAAAGACTCCCTGTGTTGGCTCAGCCAACCTCCCCACAGCTCCTGGGCCCGTGGAGCGGCCGCAGAGCTGCTCCTGACGTCAGTCAGGAAGCACAGGTTTTGAAACAGCTTGTGTCCATGTTGCCGTGCCCAGTGAGCTGCCTTGCTGGTTGGCTCTGAACAGACAGGCTTTCAGCAAACACACTAGTCCCTTCTTGCCTCCGGCCAAAACGGCCAGCAGCCAAGATGTACATGTCAGTTTTCCGGAGCTCACAAGCTTTAGGAAATGAGGATCAAGATGCTGTAATCATGTATCAGGTGTGGAAGGGCCACCCCTGCAATCCTAGCACCATTGTGCGGTTTAAAGCAGCTCAGCTAAGGAGTAGTCAAAGACCTGCCATTCCTCAAACTCCGTCCTTGCATAGTCAGATCCTCACAATGGCATCCTGCCTCTGCAATTCAGGAGTTAAATCAGTACAGAGTGGAACAGTAGCTGAAGGTCTTCTGGGGAACCATTTCCACCAGCCCATACTCCAGGCAACCTCTGCCACAACTGCCTACGTGCTGAGGAAGAGGCAGGGAGGATGGTGACCACTCAGCAGGACTGCCAAAAGCACCAGCTTGCTGGTTCATCCCCCTAAATGTGCCTGATGGCCTGTATAGGGGATATCAAAATTTCTGGGCCATGGCCACTCATCTCTTGGAGGTGCAGCAACTCTGTAATGACGCTCTCCATATCTTGATCTTGACTCTGCTACTTGCCCTCTTTCTCTGAATGTCTTAGGAATACGATTTGACATCGCAGAAAACAGGAAACTACTTTCTTCCTTCTTCCCTTGCACTCCCCATCTGCCATCAGCTGTTCCTTACCTTACCAGTAACTCCAAAAAATAAGAGCAGAGCTGCAGGCAAGGAAAAATGATCTTTTTAAGTGCAGGGGGGCAGGGGGGAGGTCTCCAGGGAGCATTGCTCAATGGCCAAGTTGGAGCAGGGCATTTGGGAGTGACAGAGGGACACCCATGGCTAAACCCCAGGCACGAGGCCTCCCTCCGGTTCTGTCAGCCAGTGTCCATGACGTTGTATAATCATGTACGTGGCTGGCTCCATAAATAGCTCCTCTGATCAGCAACACCCGAATATCCTTCCTGCCTGGGTTGCTAATAGGAGGCAGGAATTAATGCAAGGCAATACGATTTAAGTAACGTGGCCTTGCTCATGCTGCTCGGGTGTCTCTGACAGTCACCCAGCCCGGCACAGAGGAGAGGCAGGTCAGTAGCAAAGGGAAAAACCTCCAGCCTGCAAAGCTTTGCAACCTTCACGTTGAGAGCTACACAGGGCTACGTGCCTACTGCTCAGCAGGATGCTGGAAACAGATGTTGCTGCAACATTAGAGGAAATCCTCCTTTTAAACGCGGGCATTAGCACACAGCTCTGTATCACGCTTTGCCAGCAAATTCCTCCCATCCACACATTTTAAAGGTGCAGTGCTGCAAAGCACCATGCTAGAAATCCTTGTGTTTATCCAACAACTTCTCCCAGTCTAATTTACTGGCTCAAGAAAAAAAATGTTCAGAAAACATCTTCTGTCCAAGCCCTGGTGCCACGCCTTGTTTCTAGGTGAGGTGGGAATAATTTGTCAGCCTGATGATCACTGCCTTTCCTTTCAAATCCAAATGTGGAAACAGAGGGAAATGTGCTGGCTTTGCCTTTTTTCCCCTTTCTTTTGTGCACAGCAAATATCAGGCATCCCCTGTTTCTCTGTCAAGTCTATTTTTCCCATGAGGATTTCTTAGAGAGCAGAGACACTTGGCCTTCAAAAATCAGCACAGAACATGGAACCTAAAGCTGAGCTGTTTTTATTTCCAGAGCTTTGATTAAATGTTAGTCAAAACCAAGCAAAATAAAGCTTTAAGAAGATGAAACAAAAGTCTAAACAGTGTCTACACTTATCACATGGCAGCTATTTATTTTTCAGGCATCTACGGCATTGAGATATTTCTTTCTTAAATACGCAGCAGGCACATCACCTACTTTCAGTGTTTGTTTCTTTTTAAACATTCTTGTGTTTTATTACTGGGAACACCATGGAACGGGTTCTTCTCCAAGACTCTTTTAAAAATCATAAGCAAGGGCCTATGCATTTTAAGAACAGCCCAGATATGCCACAAAACCACATTAATTTCCTCCTTCACCTCAGCGCAGTTCGCAGTCCTCCCTTATTGATGTTTTGGGGCCCACACCAAACAAGATGCTAGAAAAGGAAACAACCTCCCCCCAAAAGCAAAAATGTCTCACCAACAGTATGCTTTCCATAGAGAAGCTGCTCCAAAATCGCAGTCTTTCCCACTGAGGCCATTCCACAAACCACCACCTTGTATCCCTTTCCCATGTTTCCCGCGGGCCGGTTCCGCAGCGGAGCCCTGTGCAGACACGGGAGGCTGTGAGCCTGGCGTGGGGATGCGTGCCCGGTGGGAGCCGAGCCCACGGAAGGCGCAAGGCAAAGCGCGAAGCAGCGGGGGCACAGCTCCCTCCCAGTGCTCGCCAGCGAACTGATATTTTTAGAGTTTCCTCCCACACCATTTTTTCAGGTTTTAGGCTGCTGCCAGTGGTGCCGATGCTTGCCTGCAGCCTCGACACTTGTCTTGTCAGGTTTGGGGAGACTGGGAGCGCTGGAGCATGCACGCCCCCGGGGTGCGTGGTGTGTGTGTGTGTGTGCATGGCGTTATCGGGCTGCCTGCGTTTGCACTGGGCTCGATGGTATCTCATGGTACCAGGATGGCTTCTGGAAAATGCAAGAAAATGGTGATTCCTTCCCTTTTATTCTGCTCACAGAAAGTTTCTAGCTTTTACAGACTAGGAACTACGAAACAGGAGCATTAAAGGCAGAAGCGCAGGAAAGCAAATGCAGAAGCAGGTGTTTTGGTCTGCTTTAAATCATTTTGATGGGTGTGGGTTGGTTCTGGCAGGAGCCATCCAGCAGCTAGGGGCACTTCCCTCTGCCAGTGAGCCACGGCAGGGCAGCAGGCCCTGACTCAGTTTGCTGTTTGGAGCCATTTCCCACAGAGAGAGCTGAAGAATACCTTTTCTGGACCAGGAGGGGCTGGCGTTGTCCTGCTTCAATTCCAGTTTAACCAGGCAATGCTTCACAAGCCAGGGTTCTCTGAAAAGCATACGCTGGAAAACAGAAAGGTCATCCTGCAGCCGCAGGGAGGGAGGCAGAAAGGACTTGCAGATTGGGAAAGCCTAACTCATAGAATCATAGAATGGCTTGGATTGGAAGGCAGCTTAAAGATCCTCCCCTCCCAGGCCCCTGCCATGGGTAGGGATGCCACCAATGAGACCAGGTCGCTCGACACCCCATCCAGCCTGTGCCATGCCATATGCAGGAGGGATGGGAGCAGGGGCAGAAGCAGACCAGTGGATAGAGCCAGGGGCTGCAGACCCAGGGACTCCATGGTACCCTCTCCCTACCCTCCATTGAAAACGTTTTAGGATTGTTTTTAGGGCTTCGTTTTGTTTTGTTTTGTTTTTTGTCCTTAGTGTTTACTATTCAGAATAGAATCATTAGGTTGGAAGAGACCTTTAAGATCATCCAGTCCAAACACCAACCCAGAAATACCACAGTAACCACTAAACCACATCATCCAGCACCAGATCCAGATGCCTTCTAAACCTCTGGGGATGGTGACTCCACAACCTCCCTGGGCAACCTATTCCAATGTCTGACCACCATAACATTGAAAAATTTATGTAATATCTGATCTGAGTCTCCCCTGTCCCAGCTGAAGGCCGTTTCCTCTGGTCCTCTCCCTGCAGTCACAGCAGAGGAGACCGACCCCCATCTCACCACATTCTCCTTTCGGGGAGTTGTACAGAGGGATGAGGTGCCCCCCGAGCCTCCTCTTCTCGAAACTAAACAAACTCAGCTCCCTTCGCCGTTCCTCATAATCTTACGATTTTTAAAATTATTATTATTTTAGAGGGTTTTTTTAAGGCTTCTTTTCGGGGTTTTAGCCAAAGTCCCACCCCAACCCCTGACCTGGGGCTCATATGGGGGTTGGGGAGGGGGGTATCTCAGGGGATGCCGCGTCTCCCCAGGCCCTGCCCCAGGGGCGGCCCCGGGCGGGCCGTGCCCCAATGCCCGACCCCAGAGCGCGCCCCC
>VWZU01001023.1:1204158-1224351 GCA_013397095.1 Sterrhoptilus dennistouni
GGCCCGCGGACTGCGCCACGGTGGGGCGGGGAGGGGAGCGGGGCAGCCAGGGGGGCCCTGGCACGACACAGCGGGTGCGGGTCCGTGACAGACGGCACGCCCTGGTTTGCTCCGGGTGTGCGGTTTGTTCGTGGGGCTTTTTTGTGCCATTAGGCCGTGAAAAGGTGGGGTGGCTGGGGATGGGAATGGATGAGCCATAGCTGGGCAGGCTCGAAAAAGAGGGGTGTCCAAAATCATACATGAACTGTTTTTGGCGTGTTTTCACATGTAAATAAAGTGAGCTGCGTGTATCTGATGGTGAGCTGAGTGGGGGTTTGATGCAGCTCAGGTGCACGTGCTGATTGCTGCAGATGTGTAAGGCCTCAGAGGTTTTTAGGAAAACAGGAGTAAACATGATGAAAAAATAAAGTAATATTTGATCTTTGAAATGCCTTCAAGTTTTAAGACAGACTCATAAGCGGGAGTTTGTAATAATAATTGTTTCCTTAGGGACAAAATTTGACCTGTAGGAACTTTGTGTTGAGCCCTTGCTCTGCTGAGGTCAGTACAAACTACCCCCGATGGTGCTCAGCAGAAACGATTTTTAAAAACTTTAAAAATCCCATTGGGCATCTGTGAAGCAAAACACAAATGTCAGCAGCAGTAGGACACTGAGCCATGACATTTCTTTTTCAGTATGCCCCGTTTTACCCAAAGCCCAGTTTCAGTGGATGTGGAGGAAGGCCTTGTCTCCCCTGAGATGTGGGAGGCACCATGTGAATGGCTCTAAGGAAGCAAGAGTCCCAGTCCAGTTCATTTCTTAAGCAACTGTTAAACTTCCACTTACTAATAAAACTGTTGAGCTTTCACTTCGAAGTGAAACCTTACTGGAGTCAGAGTTAACAATAAAGGCCACACTCCTCATAGTCCTGTAGTTCTGGATAGACTTGTATGTAAAACTCATTTCAGGTGTTAACTGTTGGGTTTGATAGTATCAGACATAACACAGCTGAAAATTTCTCAGTTGAGGAGTTTAACACTTCAGAATAAACAGAGAGGAAGAAAGTTGCAGGGTGTGATGCTGAGGGTTCCCAGATGTGTCAGTGGTACAGAGAAGTGAGCACGAGTGCTCCCTGTCTGTCAGTGCTGTTCCATGTGTGGTTTGGTGCAGTGCCACTGTTGGAAGATGTTCAAGCTGGGAATTGTTCCTGGTGCCCTGTTTTCACCGAGCTCTCTCTCCCTGCAGCAGCAGACAGCCATGGGTGCCTACAAGTACATCCAGGAGCTGTGGAGGAAGAAGCAGTCGGACGTGATGCGGTTCCTGCTGCGCGTGCGCTGCTGGCAGTACCGGCAGCTGTCGGCCCTGCACCGCGCCCCGCGCCCCACGCGCCCCGACAAGGCCCGCAGGCTGGGATACAAGGCCAAGCAAGGTAATGCCACCCACAGGGGAAGGCCCTGTGCCTCGCTGCCCAGTGACAGTGGCTTCCTGCAGTGACAGCAGAATGACAAAATCTGAAACTGAAGTGTCCCCCAATAAACTGAAGTGTCCTGCGTGAAATGAACAGAATAACCTCACTTGGTAGCAGTGCCCACAGCCTAGAACCTTAACTTCACTAAATTCTGTATCTGTGCCTTCTGTTGCTCTTCTGGCAGGTAAAGATCAAGTGGGCTTTGGCCTCAGTTTTTGTTCTTGTGCAGTGTTAGTGCCAAAGAATTGAGCAGGGTTTTTAGTGTCCTAGGTTTGGGGGATTTCCTTTCTCTGCCCAAGTTTTATCATGTATTACTTTGACTTTTTTCAGGTGACTGAACTGCACCTTGAAAAGAGCTACAAGAGATTTGGATAGAGACTTGCACAAGAGCACGTAGTGACAGGCCGGGGGGAAATGGCTTCAAACTGAAAGAGTAGGTTTAGATTAGATATTAGGAAAAGACTCTTTTCTGTGTGGGTGGTGAGGCACTGGAACAGATTGCCCAGAGGAGCTTGGATACCCCATCCTTGGCAGTGTCCAAGGCCAGGTTCAATGGAGCTCTAGGCAAACTAGTCTGATGAGAGTTGTCCCTGTCCATGGCAGGGGAGTTGGAACTGGGTGATCTTTAACGTTCCTTCCAGCCCAAGCCATACTCTGTATTACAGCTGCAGGCACTTGGGCGGGGTGGTGGAGTTTGTACTGTCACTGAAAAACAGTTACTGGTCAGGGAAAGAAATGGGAAAAGTGGCCATCCAGACGTGTAACTTCTAGAAATCCAGTTTAAAACCCAGTGTGTTTATTCACAAATAAGGTAAAAAGCTAAGACTTGACACTTCTGTCACTGCTTCTCTAGTTTCCTCATTTCTCAGTGACCAGTTTTCAGCAGGGTTTGTGGCTTATGCTTCAGTGCTTTGTGAGTGCTGCCATCTGAATTGTGCTGTTTGGGTAATGAGTGGTTTTGCTGGGTGAGTTTTTTGGTAGGTTTTTAATGATTGTATTACAATATAGCTGTAGCTGATCTTAGTTGGTTTGGGACTGGATAGTGAAAAGGTATCATAAGCTCTGGTTTGGAATCAAAAAACAGTTTTGTCAGGATACCACTTTCCTTACTCAGTTGTAATGAAAATAAAAACATCTTGTACTGTCTACCTCGAGGTGTAAATTTTGGTAAAAATTGATAAAATGACTTTGTATTGCAGCATTTCATGTAAATTTTGGGGGATTGGAAATGCAGTACAGGGGTGAAAACTGCTCTAGTTCCTAAGTCGCCGTTTGTTTCAGGTTATGTTATCTACCGTGTCCGTGTTCGCCGCGGTGGCCGCAAACGCCCGGTCCCGAAAGGTGCCACCTATGGCAAACCTGTGCATCATGGTGTTAACCAGCTCAAGTTTGCCCGGAGTCTTCAGTCTGTAGCAGAGGTGAGTAATTTGGTTATTGCTGACAAGTTTGGGTTGGAAAGTTTCAGTCCGTAAAAGGTGAAAATATTCAGAGACAAAAAATAAAAAACCAAACCAGCTGCATTGTTAATAAGTTGTAAGATTTTGAATAATGGTGGCAGGAAAGCAGCAGGATATCTTTAAAAGCTCTATTGGGACAATAAAAAAACTATTCAGACTTTAAAAATGGAGTCTATGGGAACCATTTGAGTGGTTTAGTGAAGTTCATACTTCTAAAGAATGCCACAGTATTTGTTACAAGAAACATGTAACTAGTCCAAGCCACGGTAAAATAAAGAGCTAGGCATGAGAAATAAGAACTTGCATGGGCTAAGGTGTCTACAGTTGTCAGTAAATCCCACTCCTGTGTTCCCTGCCACATGGTGTGGATCACCAGCTGTAGGTGATGGTCCTTTCACAAAGTACACTTGAGTTCCTGTCATAAAGCCTGTAGGAGCTGTTTGTGTAGTAGTAGTGCTGCACAGCACACTTGGCTGAAGCAGGGGTTGAAGGCAGTGTGCCAGACCTGCTTCTTCATAAAAAAAACTGGTACCTCACAAGCACACAGGTTGCTGGTTAACTTATTTTTAGGTGAGCTCTTGTTACTGAAATACTCAAAATGTAAACTTTGATTTGATGAGATCTTGTAAGCTTCATTGCTGTCACAGTTGTAGTCTGGAAGAGATAGAGTTCTCACCTTTACAAAAAAAACCTTTTTCAGTGGGTTAGAGTTAATACCATGCTGCATTCTCAAATGAGACATTGTGGAAGAAGGGAGAGTGTCATTGCCTTTCCATCTTGAAGCAGAAGACTTTTCTGTTCTCAGGACTCTGAAAATATTGCTGAGTGACTTCTGCAAGTTGAATATGGTGGGATTTTCGTGGGGTTTTTTTTCTGGGAAAAAATATAAATGAGACATGATTATTTAGAAGACACACAGGTGATAAGTTTGAGTTAAAAATTCTATTCTGTTTTCAGTGTTCATGGCATTCTCTTCATATGTGTTCTTCCTGGGTACCTGATGGCTAATCATATGCTCACTTATGACAACTATGGAAGAGGTTATTTGCCCTCAGTTTTAGCTTGAAATTTTCTGAATCTGACACAGTCTTTTCAGAAGACTTACATTTTCAGATTACAGAAATGCAAAGCCTCAGTTGGAGCTCCCATAATCGAATAGAAGCTGGTCAAGAGTGATGGGTGTTCTAATATTTCAAACAGGTGTTGAACTCACATTGGAATAAAAGGACTTGAAAAAATGTTATTCAAGATAAAATATGTTATAAATGTGCAAAATATGCAAAAATAATCAAGGGCTGTTTAGGGAAGCCTGTAGCAATAGGTTAAGATCACATTGGGGAAGAAGATGAACAGGGTCCATTGGTTCATGCTTCCCCATGGTGATGATGAAGTCCTACATTTAGTGTGTTTAAAAATAAGGAGCATTCTTGACAGGAGAGGCCGATTGAGTTGCATCATTTCCATTTTCTGCTTTGTTTTGTTTTCTAAACTAAGACTGTGTCTTCCTAACCACAAGCGAGGATAGGAAAAACAAGCACTAATATGCAAGCAGTGGTACAAAAATTTGTTACATCAGCTATTCCTTTACTCCTGCCAGTACAGGCTTACTCTGTGCAGAAATTTCTTTCTCCCCTGTATTTTTGGATGCACAAATTAATCAGTCTTTCCTAACTTCCCACAAAAGATTGTTCTGTGACCCCAAGTGCAGCTCGTGCTCTTCATCTTCATGTTGAAGTTATTTTTTACATTGTGTATTTACTGACTGGGTGCTTCTGTGTACAGAGTTCTTTCTTTTGTCAACCAAGCACCTTCCTGCTCGTGGTCTTTAAAACCTGTTTCATGCAGCAATCCAAAGAGCCTTTTTTTCCTTGTAATACAGCATTCTTTTCATCTGTAACTTTTCTTGCACCTTTGCAGCTGGAAGGGGATGAGTTTTATGGGAAAAGAGGTTCTCCGAGGGAAAATTGAATTTTTTGTTTGAGTGAGTGATCTTTCTGCATGAAGACTGCCCTGCACCCATGGTTTTACAGCCTGTTGCATTTATTTTCTCCTCTAGGAACGTGCTGGCCGTCACTGTGGGGCTCTGAGAGTCTTGAACTCGTACTGGGTGGGTGAAGATTCCACTTACAAGTTCTTTGAAGTGATCCTGATTGATCCCTTCCACAAGACCATCAGGCGGAACCCCGACACCCAATGGATCACCAAGCCCGTCCACAAGCACAGGGAGATGCGCGGGCTGACGTCGGCCGGGCGCAAGAGCCGCGGGCTGGGCAAGGGCCACAAGTTCCACCACACCATCGGCGGCTCACGCCGCGCCGCCTGGAGAAGGCGCAACACCCTGCAGCTGCACCGCTACCGCTAGTGCTTGTAAACGTGCCCGCCTAATAAAGATCGTGCAGGTTGTTACATTTAACTGTGCTTCTGCTGCTTCTTGGATAAGCGTGCGGTTCTCCAGGACTTCAGGTGTTCCCGTATTTTGACAGGCTTTTGAAAGTGTTATTTGGTACTTGTGAAGATTGTAGGCCCTGAGTATAGAGTTCCGTGATGGGTTTCACTTTTGATACCATGGAAGGGCATGTGCAGTAGATATTGAAAGCCCACATTCTTTTTTCTCTTGGTCTGAGTTTATTTAGTCACTGTTTGTAGGTTGGGGTCTCTTTCTCCTGTGCTTGAACAGAAGGCTAGCTTTGATCCTGTGCAATGAGATGTAAACTGAAAGTGCTTGTTTCTTTTTTATAAGTGATCAAATACTAATGGCTATTTTATTTTTCAAGTTCTGGTTTTTTGTACTTCAGTACAAACCAGCTCTTGGGACTCTCAACTACAAACGTTGTCTAAATCAACTAAGCACAGAGTGGGAGGGTAAAGGTTTCTCTTTTCATTGCAGTGCACAGTATTAAAAATGTGGGCACATCGCAAAGGATAAGGTTTGAGGCTGAATAGTAAAATACTGACTGTAGAGTAGATATTATTTCATTTGTCAAGATTGAGGTGGGACAGTTTCTTAAACCTTCCTTTTGATACTAGAACAGAAAACATGTCTCTGTGTAAGAGCTGCGTTCTGATTTACTCTGCGTGGTTAGATGGTAGAAATAACCACATTTGGATAACAGTTATAGGTTAATGTATTTAGACTGCTTTTTCTGAAATCACAGTCTGACCTTTTCAGCATGAAGTCAGTTTGCGCATAAAGGCTGAGAGATTAAGTGCAGTTCCTGGTAGTAGCTTCCACAGATTCCCTACTATATGCGTTAGATATGCATTAGGTGGTGATAGGAAAAGAGGTTGATAAAAGACCCAAGAAGTAGCTGTGTCTTCCTGGAACTTCAGGTTGGGTTGTGGAATGCTTTTTTTTCTTCCTGAGACTTAAAACATGTCAAGATTTTCCCTTCAACTGAGAAATTCACTTAATATTCCAGTTAAGGTTCTTACAGGAGGGTGGGAGTCTGAAGAAGAGACATTTTGGCAGTGTGTTCTCAAAGCCAGGAAGAAGAGCTCAAAACATATTCAAAGGTGATTCTTTGATGATACGTTTTGTTTGATTCAAACAAGAAAAATGCAAAATAATCTGTTAAAAAGTGTTAAAGCTATCTGCTCTAAAGAATTCTAAGGAGATTTTTTAGCCTCTCCTTTGAAGTATCACTAGTGTTCTTGAAAGGTAGTGCTGTGATGGTGTAGGACAGAAAGTTGAAGTTCCTCAGAGCAAATTTGATGAGTGAGGTCTCTGCTGAGCAGGGAGGGGTTATTGTAGAGATAAAGCTAATCTGTTTGATTTAAACAGCTTCAGGTAGTGCCAGTATGGCCAGTGTGTCCATTCCTTTGGAATTTCTTTTGTCTGCTTGAGCAACATGGTCTAGAAAAAAGTATCCCTGCCCCACGTTAGGGGATTTGGAACTAGATGATCTTTAAGGTTCCTTTAACCCAAATTTTATGATTTTTTAAAGGCAACAACTTCAAGATTGATGATACTGTACTAGGGTTTCTTAAGCTGTTTGGGACCCTTGCCATTGATGGGGAAGGTGACAGCAGGTGATGGGGCAGTCAGCACTAATGCTGTGTCCTTTGCCAGCATGCAAACCTTGCAGCACGTGGCAAGTGTCTTCAGTGAGACCTGCCTTAGGCTGGCCCTTGTGGTCCTGGAATTCTTCAAACTTTAAAATAAGGGGGAAAATACCATCCCCTCCAAAGTTTATTGAAAACTGCTGATGGCAGTGTATCTAAAAGGGCGTAGTATCGAGACCAGTGAAAGAATTTGAAACAGATGCTGGTGACTTCAGAGGATGTTCTGGGTATGTGCAGCTCATTCCAAGTCTTTGCGAAGTCAGATTGCCTTAGCGTCTGTCCACACTGGAAGTGTCTCACGCTCTTAGACGGGATTTTGGGTTTGAAGGGGCATTGCTGTGCAGAATTTATGTGAAGCAGAAAGACAAATTATGTTTTATTAAAGTCTTTATTTTAAAAAGGCAAAACATTGGGGAAAAACATTTTTGTTCAGGGTTGGTTTGGGAAGTCAGGGTTAGAGAGAGGTTATGTGATCTCTGCCTTTCCTACTTGATTCTTGAACCTGTTGTGCAAGTTCAAGAGATTGCAAGTAGTCTGTGTTCCTTAAGATTGTGGTAGAAACCAGTCATCTGAGACAGTCCTAGTGAGAGGCTGTAACTTGAGTTCAGCCCTTCCCAGACACCAAGGGTCTGCCTGAAACAGGGTCACTAAGCTGTAGCTGAAGGAGGGCAGGGGGAGGGAAGAGGAAGCTTCAGGAATTTCACTAGGCAAATCTATTGAAACATAGAGAAATCTAGTAATCTGTTTCCGAGCCATCTACTTGGCTCTGTTTGCAGGACTGATCATTTCTCAGTCTGAGCGGGCATGTTTTGGATGTAATTAAAAGAGCTGTCTGGCTTCTAGGCAAGACAAAATGAATACCACAGTTAAACTGCAGAGAAATGGGGCTGTACAGTACCAGCCTGGTTCAACCTGGTTTTAGGTGCTGTTGAAAATAGTTGACTGCAAGCTTTTATTAGGCTGGATTTCACTTATGTGTCAATTGCCTAGATTAACTAATCACTCAGCTTTTGGTACAAGGTGAAGATCTGGCAAGGGCACTATTTCTGTCCCAAAGGGTAGGATGTGTAAAAACAGATTGTGTGATTTAGGATGTTCTTTAAATAAGTAAATAGTCAACTCCCTTCCACATAGCTAATAGAAGTGCTCATTACTTGGCAACACTAGCTAGGCTGAAAGGTAAGGACTCTCTAATCAGCAGCGAGTGTAATTGTTTCCTTGCTTTGTCTCAGAAGCATTGGGAATCTCTGCGAGGCAGCTGGGAAAGGGACACTGGCATGATGCCTGTGAAAGGCACAGATGCTGGTGGAGGAGGCAGTTGGCTCCTTCTTTGCAGCAGAAGGTCATGGAATTTCACTGATGATTTTGGTGGGGGCCTTAGAATGAAGTAATTAGCGATGGAGGAGAGTTCTAGCTCGACTTTCTCACTTATCTCTGTCCTTGTAATGCAGCAGTTGTTCGCTAGCCTTGACCCAGTAGAGAAAAGTGACTGCCTGTGAAGAGGTCTGTACAGCTAATGAATTAAAAAGCTAGGCTCTAAAAATAGAGCCTGTTTCCTACTCTTATTATCTATTCACTTTCCAAGCTGGGAAAAAACCACCATATTTTTGTACATCTCTTTTCCAGCAGACGCAAGTCTAGTTTGCAGAGTATCAAGCCAAAATACTCAGAGTGATGGAAACACGGCTGCAGCCGCAAAAAAACCACCAATTTAGAATTGAATTGGATGCTCTTTTCTGGGGCTTTGAGCAACCACCAACTTTTTGATCCAATGCTTTTAAAGTAATGGAAACGTAAAGCTGTATGAAAGGATGGAGAGCCTGTAGGTTGTTCTCTTTATGTGTCAAGGTTCTGAATCAGCTTGAATTTTATAATTACACACAGAATGTTTAGGTTGCAGAGCCTTGCTCCCTACAGTTAGGAAGTGTCTGAGCTACACTGCTTACGCAACCTTTAATTCAGTGGCTATCCTGCTCTTACCTAATGGGCCAGAAGAGGCAAAGCCAGGACTGGAACCCAGTTCTTCTGGACCCCTTGTCACTGCCTGAAATTTAAGAGAGCATGCTTTGCTTTGGTATCAAATGGTGTTCAATGACATAATTAAAGGCTCTTATTGTAATGAAGATGACATTCAATCTCATTAAATACTGTCATCCCTCCATCATTCAGGGAAATGGAGAGCAGGGGTATCCTGGAGATCAGAGAGCAGATGAGTGATTAAATTAGGCCTGGCTCTGATAAGACCAATGCTGGCTGACATTGCTCTCTCAGATAGCGAGTACCCCTGCAGTCTGTATCTCCTTGCACAAGAGCAGCCAAGGAATGCCTCTGGGCCCAAGTTGGTTGTCCATGGGCAACTTGAGGAGTTTCCTTGGAAACACAGGAATGGAGAGGGACATCAGAAGGGGAAAAAAAAAAACCCAACAGAGGATAAATTAAAAAAAAAAAAGGACAAGTAAACTGGTTTTCAGAGGGGCTTGTTAGTACCCTGGTGCTGCTCAGTGACAGGAACACCTGGTAGAGGTGGCTACAGCTGGCCAGGTCTGTGTGGGGCAGTGCCCACGTTATCAATGTGGCTGAATGAACCTACAGCTCCTCAGAATAGCACCACCTGTGTCTGGTATCAATGTGCTTCCCTGAAACACCAGGCAGCAGCTGCACTTCAAACCCAGAGCAAGAGGACCGTTCTCAATTGGTGCTGTGAAATCAATGTTCCTGTGTCCAGTGCTCAAGCCCTTCATGTCCCAGGCCTTGTCACCAGGCTGCGTGTCAGTGGAGCAGCAGGCAGAGACTAAGACCCTGTTAACTCTGCACTGTGTTCACAAGTGTAACTGTAATGAGTCGTCATCCCCTGAGAGCTCATCCACCAAGCAGAGGAAGTAGCTCATTAGTCCAGTGTTCACTCATTCATTTATTCATACTGTTTTCTTGCAGCATTGTTTTTCTGTGACTAACAAGCAATTATTTGAACCCTTTCCTTGTGTGAGAATCACGGCCCTTCAACTCATCCGCTGTTACAATCCACCTGCCTCTCTCACAGGTTTCATGATTAGTCAGATAAGTTTAGATAGCAAGTTATGCAACCTTTATAAATTATGTGTTTTGAGCTTTGTGTTTTCAGTTCTTTCAGAACCATATATAAAAATAATGTTTAATAAGTTGCTTTGTTTGCAAAAACGTTTGGAAAGCATTTTGCCAAGGCACAGTTAAACAAGGTCATAGTGAACCTTTTAAGCAAAAGAGAAAGTTTTGTATTATTTTTCACTTTGGAGCTTGCTGCTACAGGTGTTGGTAGAGAACATCTGCTTAAGATCTTTTTTACAGTAAAGACACAAAGTAAGATTCAGCTACACAGGAAAAGTCAGTGTGCAAGTAAAAGTACCTTTCTTGAGATTTTTTTTAATAGAGTTATAGAAAATACTTGATTCAATTGGCTCTGTTGAATCTGTAGAATTTAGTCCACAGTCTTAATCTAAGTAGTTTTTTTTCTGATAGATGCCTGTAGTTCTTTCTTGAGAGGCAGAGACTAAAAACCCATATGAGCTAATAGTAAGATACTAAGTTTTTCATTTTAAACCAATGATTTGAGCTGGAAAGGTGATTGCTGTCCATTGTAAGCAGCAGTTTTAAAGCAATAGTTATACCATATCAATGGGAAGCACAAAATAAGTTGAATACTGTAAGTTACACTGAAAACCCAACTCTAAGATTTATGATTTGTGTTGCCAAGAAGGAAAGCAGCAATGAAAACACAATGAAAAACTGAATCACTGTTCTGACTCCTGAGGCTAAATGAAAATCTCCAGTATAGTTGTTACTTTCATTGGCTAGTTTAATAAAAAATACGAGAACCATAAAACTGTTAAAGCATATGGCATACATGAGTTCTGTTTTCTCCAGTGATGGCCCCAACTGTTTAGAACTGAAAACTTCAAAATGCTTCTCTAACAAACAATCTCACCTTCTAGTAGGTGCCATTCTGACAACATTCTGAAATTTTAACCTATTTTGAGAAAAAAATAATACTAAAATAAGAAAACTTTTGAACATGAATAATTCTGTTAGCCAAATAAGTGTTGAAATGAACCACTGATATGAAACTTGATGGTTTTCACAGATTCTCCAAATTGTCCTAAAATCACATTAATTGCATTACAGCTTGAGCATTGAATTGTAAGGTACTTTCATAGGAAGCTTTTAATAGCAGTAAAGGCTGAAGCAATTTTGTCGTATGCAAGGACTGAGAGAACCAGGGTAGTGACTGCCTTCCATCTTTCCCCATTTTGGCCCACTCTGCAGTGGTAAGCCTGGACCAGCTCTTTCAGCATTCACCAGCCAACCCGAGCTGACCCATCTCATTTCTCCTGGGTTTATTCACAGCTCTCTGCAACAGGCTACTGCTTGCTGCTGACTCGGTTCTTTTATTGTTGTTGTTATTCAATAGGAGATTGCCTAAGTTGTAGTTGTTTGGCTTGTAAAGATGAGCAGCTCAGCTTCTTGTGCCAATGCTGTTGTCACAAGAGCTGATGCTGACTGACTGTCAGGCACAACGGGGAGGAGCAGAGGTGGGAGAGCAGTGGGTCTGAGCTGGCCAGCTCTGAGGGGGAGGCTTCCTAATTCCAAGATAGACATGGTGTAATGTGTCCTGCTGGGATCTGTGGCCCAGCACTGAATTAAGACTTGGCATTGCCTCAAGGGGAAATAAAACAAGAAAAAAAAAGAAGTGAATGGCCATGCAGGGCCAGCCCAGAGGTCCAATGGGGACAGTGCCTGTTTTTGACAGAGACCAGTGATGGGCATTTGGAAAAAGGCTGGTGAGCGTGGAGCAAGTCCAGCCCCACGAGTAGCATCTCCGGTTCTCTGAAGTGCAGGGTAAGGATTTCCTCACACTGTGGTTGCCCTCGTGGCAGCAGCCACCCAGGACAGCTGCAAGCTGTGACATCCAGCTCTGGCTGGGAACTCCCACAGGGCTTCTGGCTCAGCAGGTGCACGGGCTGGATCCGTGTGCAGGATGGCATCTGAAGGTAGATAAAGAGAAAATTATTGCCTTGACTCATAAGTGCCTCCTGTAATTTGAAATGGGAAGTGGAAATACAGCCTGTTTTGATGGTCTGCTCCTGGAAGCTCACTGAACCAGAGACTTTCCAGATGACTCAGAGCAAGATGGTTGTTTGTGAGAACTGCTGTATCAAGAATTTGGCAGGATTATATAACAAGCAGTTATCCTTCACCCCTGACAATATGTCTTCTTTGTGAGACTGATGCTTACAATTCACCAATGTTGTGAAACAGCAACAAAACAAAATGGCAAGTGGCTGGAGGCATCTTCAGGATGTAGCTGAGCTCCTGCCTGGAACAGATCTGTAATTTGTTTCTAGGCATTGCACTCCAGTTCAGGAAAACATGATAAAATTTCACTGCTAGCCTCCTGATGCTACCCATTCCTTTGCAGTGGTCCTGTTTAGGTTGTGTTTGCCATAGTGTACCTCACTCTATTTAGCAGGAGCACTAAAACTAGTTGTGGAGAATGGACCTCTTTCTTTGCTAAGGCCCAGAGAGTGAATTCCTTGGGAACTGGAGCAAGGCTGGTTTATTTTGTGTGCTTGAATTTTGCTATGTCTTTTTAAGTGCCCCTCCTGGAAAAAATTGCACTGGATTGAGCTTTGGTGAAAATTGCCAGTGTTTGTAGATGAAGGTTAAGATGATCCTTTCTAGGATGCATTCTCCCAACCCAGAGAAAAAAACAACAAACACCCCCACACAAGAAAACACTGCCAAACAAACAAACAAACAAAATGAAGAGCAGAAGAAACAGGAATGGTCCTTTTTGTCAGTGTCTAATATCAACTTTTGAAGAAGATAATTGATTGTGTCAGGGAATTCTAAGAGTATTTTCAGTCCTTGGAACTGTGTTTGAAACTAATTAACTCTGTTCCAGCCAAAACCAGCACAAGACCCAAACCGGGAATTGCGTTTATTTGCTGATGTTCATGTAACAAGAGATGAAGTGACCATGATGATTTTATTAAAACTGCAAGTGCCTCACCAGGAGGTTTTGTTGATTTGCCTGTGATCACTAGAAGGAATGAGAGAATTGGCTTCCTTCCCTCTTATTTGTAATGGTTTAGAGCAGAAAGTTCTTACTCTGACTTAATGCAGAGAGCCAGTGTTGCTGCATGAGAAGCTGGTAGCTGAATCTGACTAAATGCACGTCTGCCTTTATTCACAAGGCTGATAATATCCAGCTCTGTTTCCATCCTGTCAAATACAAATGGTCCTTTAGTAGGAATATTGTTGTGTCAGGAGTAATCTGGGCAAGTCACTGAGGCATAATACAGTCAGACCCAAGATTCAGGACAGCCAGAGAGGTCAGCATTTCCACTGCTTGTACAAGTGCCAAAACTGCAAGTGCAGATTAGTTTGGATACACTGCAATGTCTGTACCCAGAGATATCCCACCAACATACTTCTAAGACCCTACAAATATAATATGGATCTCATGATGGTGTTTTGGGACTACACCCTTCTGCTTTCAATAGAGTTATTCCAGATCTGGAATCTGAGTTATTTTAAGAAGCGTTGTGTACTTGCAAATGCCTCAGGTTCGTTTCTAGTAAACTTTCACTCTTGCTACCAATGCCTTACAAAGGGTTTTATGAGAGAAACTCCATTTGTTTTAACAGTTAAGTTTTTATTGCTGGAAGCAATTTTCTTTAGTGTAAACTTTCAGGAGCCCTTTATGGTTAGCAATATTTCATTGAATGCCTGAAGATTGAGACCTAATGCATGACTTTATCATGTATAAAGCCTATTATCTGACATAATTTGGTGCATAGCAGGCTTATTTATTTAAAAGGTCACACAATCATATTTCACCCCTGGTAATGGCATTTTTATCCATTTAATAGGTTTATCCTAAAGCATATTTATTCCTAATGCATTTTATTCAGAAGCCAGTTAATAACTTTAACTCTTTAGACTCTTAGCAGAATACAGAAGCCCGCTTTTCAGAACAAGAGTTTGACCAGTTGGGCCTAATCCAGCAGCACACAAGGTCCAATACAGGGTCTCATGCATCATCTTTTGATTCAACTCACCACTTTGAAGCTGTAAGTCATCTCTTGGCCTCCAAGTTAGCCAGGATGAGACAATAATCAGGGGAAAAACACTGTGCTAAGTAGAGCCTGGAGCTGTCTTCGTCCTTGAACTGCCAGCTATCCTTTGGGTAGTCACAGGTAATAAGGCTCAGGGCCAAAATATGTTTTGGTTTATTTCCAAGAGAGTTTTTTTCAGATTTGACTATAGTTGTCTTTGTTTTGCCTGGATGTAAAAGGCAGTTCTCACTATCTGGGCCAATGTGCGGGGACCAATGGCATCTGTAATGAAAGCTGTGCATTTTCTACAAACTTGTGCTATTTAAGGCCCAGATGCAAGTCATGTTTGCCTCTGTTGGTGACTGAGCTGAGATTTCTCTGGAATTTTCCTTGTAAAATACACCAGTAATCACCATAAGCTTGTGCTGCTGCAGAGGAGAGAAAACAGGGTGATACATAAAACCTTGCAGGAGTTGGGGCTATCATTTCTGTCTATGTGTCCCCTTCATACAACCTGCAGAATTTCCCCAAAACAAGGAGAAGGCATCATTTGTGTATCTGCTTTTTCCAGGATGACCTTCATGTTTGTGTTGCACTACATCTCTCCAATAATGAACATAGCTTACAAAGAGAAAAATCAAACTCGGTTTATGCTCTTGTGGTCTGGAGGGTTCAGGAGGGGAATGGTGGAGCTGAGCTGTGAGAAGACTTCTAAAGCAATGGTTTTGATCTGGTGACAGCAGTGACACCACACCAGGGATGTCCTGGCCAGCACCATGCCACACAGTGCCAACATGATTGCTGCCAGCTGCAGCTTAGCTAACTTCCTAGAGAGCATCACTGCTTTGAAATAAGGTGCTCTTTGGAACACTGGGATATAAAAGAGTTGGAAAGAGGCAGAGGAAAATACAAAACCCCAGACTTAGAAGGGTATTTATTACAAAAGACACCAGAGTGGGAAATGCACCTGCCCCTGAAGAGGTTTGGGTGGTGGGGAGAAGGGACTGGCAGCTGTCAGAGCAGGAGTTAGTTGTATGCTGACTGTGCCTTCAATACAACACTGCTAATGCCTTCTCCAAGACAGCATGATGTGTCAGAAATCACCTGTAGCTAAGCTGTGTGAGTGTTTTTCAGTGAAGGCAAAGGGTAGCCCCTTGTGCATCCTTTGCACTATCCATTCTGCTCCTCTCCCAAAAATCACATTTGGCCCAATCAAGCAGTATATATTCTCATCTTTGTCTTATTAGGTGATGATTTTATTTCTGGATAAATAGGTGATATACTGACAGATTAAGGAATTTACACCACGAAAAGGAAAAGGTGGGCAGTCATATTACTGCCATATAAGATAGGTTTAATTAACATAGAATTAATGCTTTGTCCTTCTAGATTAAAAGTCCAAATCATCACCTTCCATTATAATCTACAGGGGCAGATGAGGCTAGTGGTAATACGTCTCTATTGCATGAGGTTATTTCCCAACAATTTCACCAGCCCAGGCAACCAGTTGTATTAGCAAAGTATGTGAAGAAAAGCATGCTTGCAATAACACTGGGTAAGAGAAAAAAGTGGCAGGGTTATGTGCTTCAGGCTATAAACTGACTGCTAACGAGCTTAATCAGGAAGAGAGTTACCCTATGGGTAAGTTAGTATATGACTGTCTATTATGAGCTTTTATATCTTCCTCTAAGGCTCTGATACCGAGAGACAGGATGTGAGTGCAAGGGGATGGTTTGTGAGCCACATCCTCTGGTTGGTTATACTTAGCTCTGTGACTGCACCACTCCCAGTACCTAAGCTAGCTGCATTTGTGTCATGTAGGCATGCCATTAATGGGAAGCTTTAAATTATTCTATATTTAGCTTTTGCTTCTTCCTAAAGCATTCTGGACATATTCAGCCTATGAGGGGATGTGATGACAAGCTGAAGACCTCTGGGACCTCCTTATCAGGATTTCTCTTTGACAGAGAGAAAAAAAAAGTACCAACTGAAAGAGTTAGAGATATATATGTTAAATAGAAATGGAGAAAAAGTAGGGCAGGGGGTCAGAAAACACTGTGTAGGGCTTGACCCAAGCTGACTCTAATCGATAGAAAAATTTCCACTGGCTTCCAGAGGCTAAGATTAGTTAGATGAGTTATGGCTATTTATATCATTTAATGTACTAAAGAAGTCACAGTTACAGCTATCTTTATAAAGACTTTTAGAGGGCAGTATTTAAGTAGTAACTGTAGATAGCAAGTGAATGTTTGCTTAAAAGAAACTGGAAATGCAAGCATGGGGTTGGTATCAGTTGCCTCACCTAAGAGAAGCGTACTTGTATGAACTAGTTCCATCTGCAGTTGTGGAGCGCGAATTATTCATGAGAGACACATTACTGAGGGTTTCAGGAGGTACTCATCACACAGACTGACCAGAAGGAAAAAGAGTGACAAAGAATGTTATATGGGGGGGAAAAAACTTTTATTATATGTAAACCGTAGTATGCTAGAAACAACCAGGGAAGAGAACTTGAACTTACTGCAGATCTGTGCAAATGTCAGCACTGTTCTGAGCATCAGTCAAAAAGACAAATAAGAAGTTAGGAATTTTTTCCTGAGGTAATAAGGAAAAAAAGAAATAGAAAACTTCAGAAGCTCTTGTGGCATGAAAAAATGCTGCTCTTTGGCACTCTTCAAGTAAACAGGTTTTTCTCTCTGAAAAGTTTATGTTTTGATCAAACTAATGATATTGTAAATGTGTCAGACAGTGAAGAAATCCAACTCATCCGAAAGCACAAATGCCTGCTGATGGAAACTCACGTGTTCCTGGCTGATATGTAGATGTTTACCAGGATTAGGAGGGCCTCTCCACAGGGACAGAAAGGTGCAGGCATTCAGTTCCAACCTGAGGAACCACCAGCACTCCAAGCGTGAGGAAAAAGAGTCATCGGCCTCTACATACCTCTGCTGAGGTGGCCAAAGTGCATCCTGTCCCACCATCCAGCTATCAGCTGCACTTAACATTTAAGTCAGCATTAGTTGATGCAACAACATCTCCCATCCAGAGGTAGCACAGATGCGAATCACTCTGCAGCCTCTGAAATTTAAACATGGTGCTTGAGCTGCTGCTCCATGTGTGTGGGCTAGGAGGAAAGAGGGATAAATGTGTTCCTTCCCAGGGGTGGGAAGTGGTTTGAAGAAGCTTTCTGTTCCACCTTCTGTGCTTTTTCCCTTTTTCTGCCCCTTCATGTTTCAATGCCTCACTTCAGTCTGTTCTCAGAAGCACAAGTCTCCTGCAGCAGTAAACAGAGGCTGAAGGATTCTAAGGACTGACCAAACACATGAATTCCCAATCACTCTTCCACTGATCATTCAAGTGCCTGCCCAGCCTTCAGGTTGGAGAGGTGCCATGCCACTGTGAATGCCAGCAGTACACTGCCTCTCCATAATGCTAGGATTTGTTTTGCCCTTCATGGAAAGCTGGATCACAGTCCCTTGTGGGGACCAGGGAATATTCACTGAGAATCACATCTTTAAGAAAATGTTATTTGCAGCTCAGCAAGTAACACTAGAGCTTTGGCAGCTAAACTAGAGTCAAAGAGAAGCCCCTCAAGATGAAGCCCAGGCACCGTGACTTGGCCAGCATTCAAAGCCACAAGTTACTATGCCAGGTGTTTGCTTGTGTGGGTTTGGAAAAGCTAGGCAGAAAGCGGCCCCAAGAAAAATTTGACCTTCTTATTACATTGGCAGAGTAGAGTCTTCTTCCAGGTTGACAGCAGGATTAAAAACCTCAATGCCCTCTAAGACAGTTTTCTTCTCCAAACATTGAAGAGCCTCTCGTGGTCTACTGTGGCAGTCCACAGCTTTGTGCTGAACAGCAGAACTAGAGGATGGGAGCAGACAGGACCATTTTTGAGACCTTCTTTAGAAACTCCAGGACAGGAGTCACACTGTTTGCATCCCGTGGCTACCCATAGCCAGCTCTACCTGCTGGACCTTCTCAGGAAACACACCTTTTGGTGCCCTTGATTGAACAAGGACCCTGTGCGAGAGTCGGTGGTGGGCCCATTATTTGCTTTTTGCCATACTCTATCCCTAAGAGAAGTGCTTGGCTCTTGCAAATCGTGTGTGTGTGTGTGTGGAGCTGCCTCAGCGAAGAAACCAGAAAGGATGTAGTATGGGACCATAGAGAGTAGTCCTAGGTGAGTTGGCACAACCACAGGTTGTTCCAAGATAGGAGAGAGAAGCAAAATAAATACATTCTTGAGGATAGATAGATGGGGATTGGCTTCAGGATTGCCAGTTGCAGCACCAGGGGCAAGAGCAGGCTGAAACTGCTGTAATGAGCCCCGAGAGTCTCAAAAGTAGATGGTAAAAGATACTAGAGGCTGGAATCTCTCTAGGAGTGACAAAATCATGTCCTGGCAGTTAATAGGATGGACTGAGATTGGGAGCAATAATGTGATGGCCTCTCCCTATGGCATCCTACAAACCTGCGTACGTTGCCTTTCCCATTTGTCCCGCCAGGCAGGAGCGGCAGCATTTATTCTTGCCCACAAAGGAAGTGAACAAGCAGTCCTTCCCTCTATTGACCACTCTCAGGAATGGAGTCCACGCACCCGAAAAACCTGGAGCCTCCCTTGAGCACCACAAACGGCCTGCAGGCCAGGTGGACCTTTGGTCTGAGTGCCAGTGCCTCCATACTCATCTTCGGGTGCTTCCACCATGACCTGCAAATTGAAGCCTTATCCAAAAGCAAGAGTTTTGTAGGGTTTTTTAGCAGATCCAGTGAACAACATGGGTCAATCACCTACCAGTAATTTAAACATCTGTTTTGCTAAAATCCAAATACAATATTAGAAATCCAAGAGACACAGAATACACAGACAGAGAAGACTTGCTCTCCTATTGTTCCTGATGACCAAGCTAGTTTTCTAATAGCATTTGATGTATTCACTACGTTCTCCTTTGAGTCTGTAGGCCAATTTCATCTGTTGAGAGGTTTGAGATGCTAATATCAAATACATCTTATTTGTGCTCTGTCTACAAAGACCAGCAGCCAGGCAGAGGAGCGAGACAGAGTCCTGAGCACAGGAAGGGAGGGTGGGCCATTGTGCCCTGTGCCTGACCGTGCCAAGGGCAGGCAGCACTGCTTGGCAGCCACTAGTGCAGGCAGGGACTATACGAGAGCCCGAGGAGAACATGGCAGGGCTTAGGAAATGTAGTTTCCTAAGTTGGTATGAGGAGGAGAACTGGGAATATGAGAAGCTTTTTCTATAGGAAATCAGGGCTGGGGGATGACGGGTCTGGAGATAGGATATTGGAGGATATTGAGTGGGGACCAAGAGGAAAGCTGTATGCCTCCCATCTGCTGACCATGCACAGAAAAACGGGAAAACTCACCCTCTTACCTTATTCGAAAAGCAATGAAGCTCACACAAACTGACCTGTTTACCTCATTTGAGAGGAAAGGAAACTCACCCAAATTAGCAGGCAGTAAACTACATTTAGCTGCGTTTAACCTCCACTTGCTAACCTCATTTAACCCCACTGCCTCGCTCTCAGTCTGGAGGTCAATATAGTCCACGAAGCCACACATCTGCCTCTGAACCCGGGGTCAGGGAGGGACAGAGCTTCATTTTGGGCTCTGTATTCGCTTAATGGAGAGTCTTCCCCAAGTTTCTGCTCCCTTTTTCGTTGTGGTGCATTTCCTTCGTGGGTCTCCTGGGCGGGGGAGTGTGGGGACCCCGGCGGGGACAGCCCTGCTTTAGGTCCCTCTGGGGGCGCTTCCCTCTCCCGTTGCGGGAGGTCTGTGCCCAGAGACATCACTGCATGGTATAAGGCGTTAGAGGCTGGAACCGCTCTGAGAGTGACAAAATCACGTCCTGGCAGAAAACGGGAGAGACGGAGATTGGGATCAACTGATGGCCTCTCCCTATAGCTGCAGAGGGAGAGACTATGGCTGCAGCGGTGTGTGTGCGCTGCCGAGAAGGGTCTCTCCCGGATATTCCCTTTTCCTGGCAGTGAGAAAACATGGGGCTAAGAGGGCACGGAGCGCTGACAGTTGAAACCGGGAGCTGTCAGATGCTCCTGTCGGGATAGCAGAGAGCTCGTCAGCTGCGGCAGTCACAGCGGTGGCATTTCCTGCCGG